>JASPKZ010007940.1:0-182500 GCA_030220185.1 Diploptera punctata | reverse complement strand
TAGGTAGGTAGGTAGGTAGGTAGGTAGATAGGTAGATAGGTAGTAGAAGATATGATAGATAGATAGATAGATAGCTAGATAGATAGATAGATAGATAGATAGATAGATAGATAGATAGATAGATAGATAGATAGATAGAAGATAGATAGATAGATAGATAGATAGATAGATAGATAGATAGATAGATAGATAGATAGATAGATAGATAGATTAGATAGATAGATAGATAGATGATAGATACAGGTCAAGCTAATATAAAGCGTGTAATATAAATGAAAAATAAAGCACTAGTAGAAGTGCAGTTGAGCCCTATAAACCATGATATGTATATTTTTACCATAATCTCAATTTTTAGGTTATGGCGTAACCATTGTTAGGACCTAGAGTATTACGTGTTATGCATATAGGTGTATCTATTATCAAAGAAGGAAAATAAAATGCACCATCTCAAATGGATTAATAACTTTGTATTTATTTCATGTATTTACATTACGTGGTGTTGGAAATGTGTTTACCATAATCTTAAATATTATCTTCAGAGTGTAATTTTGATAATGGTTTCCGTTAACAATTACAACAATAAATTAATACATAGGTACCTATCAATGATTTTATAAACCGTAATAATAAATAATTATTTTGCCACAATCTCAACTCTTTTAGGTTTGGCCTACAATTTTAGGACCCTATAGTATTACCTGTTATCAATAAAAGATAACATAATAAAATAGATAAACATAGAAGGTAATTTGATATAAAATAGATCAACGTATATTTTATTAATTTAGTTTGTGATATCCCATAACGTACGGCATTTCTCCATCACAATTGCACATGTATAAAATATAAAAGCTGTCGAGTAGTGTACAAATTTCACCTTTTATACTTTTCTTAAGATATTTATCAATAATATAAACCTATTCAGATAACTAATTTTATAAGGGATAACTGGGCAATTATATACTTTTTACTTTCATTGCTGAACATTTCTATACGTAGGAATTCCTAATTTTGCCATGAATACATTTTGGTTACACACATATATTTTATGTTTAACCTCAATCAGATTCTTTTCCCTCATTTTTGTAATAACTATAATTTATTTTAGGCAAACAATCACATTCCCAATAACCTATAAAATTGCAGACGATTTTTAAAACTTTCGCCATATTTCACAATACCATATGGATTATTTTCTCTATGCATTTTTAAAATCTTTGCCAAACATACGCATTTTTCCATCTCGCCTGAGATAAAGACGAGATGGTTTCATGCATACCGTCACCGACTCATGTGCTCAGACTTAACTTACGGAAGTGAGAGAGGTGGGGGAAGAGTGAGGATGGTTTCTGCATAAGGGCCTGAATCTCTGTTAAGAGAAACATGGGCTTAGAAGATGCAAGATACAAGAAGATATATATCCATCCATCCATAGTAATTCTGCCCGAAGGCAGGTCCTTCACTGCAATGATAGCATTTTCATGCTATGCTTGCAGCTTTACTAGGGAATTGTAGGTGTGGTAGCTTCCCGTTGCTTTCCATACCGGTGAAGGATGATGATGATGATAATGATAAGGATGATGATGATGGCCATATGATTTCGGGGACCGTTTGGGCCTTAAAGTTTTCCTGGCATTTGTCTTACAGGTGAGGAAAAGCCCCGATAAAAACCTCACCCAGAAAAACTGCCCTGACCGGGGATGGAACCCGGGCCCGCTGCGTGACAAGGCAGCACGCTACCTCGAGACCACAGCGGTGGAGAAGATGTATACCAGGTACAAATCATATAATTTACTTTCCATTACATTATAAGTGTTTGTTTAGTGATTGGAATGATAATGAATTTCTATATAAAACTAATAAATAAGTAAACATGAGAAAATAATTGAACATATATGTTTGGATCGATAATGTGATGGCTAAATCGTTACTAGTTTTGCAATAAGCTGTCTTTATTATTAGATAATAATATTAACTTTCATTGTGCTATTTCATCGTTCGAGATGTGTTCATTATTTTTTCCTTAAATGTTTTCATTGTCAGTTTTAATAATTAACTTAGAATCTTAAAAAGTGCTGACATAAAATATTAACTGCTACGAGCAAGTGGACGTAACACTGTTTTTCACACGCACAGATGAGATTTGTAATGGCCAGAAACCATCTGTTACATAAATCGTTGTTATCCCAAGAGAAGACACGCCTAGTTTACAGATGCGGACAGTCCGATTCTTCCACATCCTCTTTTCCTATGTTGGACACGGTCCAGTAATTATAAGTTGTTGAACAAATGAGAAAAGTCCTGCAATGTTCCTTTGAGTTTTCTCCGCCCATACCACACACGAGATAAGCAGTAAATTGATTTAGAGACAAGAGTCCAGCTGCTACTGCACTCTTCATTGTCATCATATAAGTCTTCGTATATCAACTCTATCTGCTCTACCTTCCCTTTTATTAGGGATATTTGCACGTGTATCATTCTACTGGTCGTGATGCAAATGCACGAAACTGGCGCATCGTCTTCATTAGTTCTATACACGTTTCTTTCTCTAATTTGTCCATTACAATAGTGTCCATAAATTACTATATAGTTTTGGGAAGTATTTATAAGGTCATCTCCATGAATCTTGACAACTTTTATTTCATTCTTAGTTCTAACGTGTAGATAATATCGCGTTCTATGATCTATATGTTAAACCGAAGTTAATCTATTCGTTTCTATTACACGTTTGTCATGTGTTTTCACATATTCTCTAATTATTAATATTAATAATATTGTGAAATGAATAATATGATGAAATGGAGTCTAATTATGAAATTCAAATTGGTTTGGCAACTGAGAAATACCAGAAAAAAAGTCAGTTATTTTGGTCGATACCGGCATTTGAACCCGGTCCTCGCAAATACGAATCACAAATTCTACCTCCTGTTTCAACTCGCTCGATAATATTGACGATTTCATTTCTAACTGTAGGTAATCCAGCAAATTCCTGTCAAATTTCCAAATTCGACTTTCTTGATTTTCTCCAGTCCACACCTTAATCTTCCACAATCTGTTAGATTTGATCACTCGAGCTTATTCTGGGTCTTCTAAACTGTCTTTTCACAGAAGTCAAATCCCCATGTTCACATCGTGTCAAATAGCAAAATCATTAAATATAGGAATCATTAAAAAAGAGTAAATAGACGGAGAAATGAAGGATCTAAGACATGCCTAGCGCAATATTACTGAATCAATTACTTTCTTTCTTGATTTTCCAATTATATTGACTTGATCTAAAAAAATACCACCACAGCCTCGTAAGTAAATAATAACAAAAAAGTGAATAATGTACTGAAATAAAATTCAGGGTTGTAATTGTATAATAATAATAATAATAATAATAATAATAATAATAATAATAATAATAATAACAATAATAGTAATAATAATAACAATAATAATATTAATAATAATAACAATAATAGTAATAATAACAATAATAATAATAATAATAATAATAATAATTATTATAGAAGATTATGAGTTCTAAGGAAAATTTTTGGGTCAAAAAGAGAAGAACAGGCAGTTGACCTGCAGAAAACTACATAATACTATATATATATGTATAGGAAGCCAGATATAATAAGAACAGTTAAGTCTCGTAGTCTCAATGGGCAGAACATGTGGCACGTATGGGGAACGAAAAAGGTGTGTGGAAGCTTCTTATGGGAAAACCAGAAGGATGCGCCCAGTTGGTAGACCAAGAATGAGGTGGGATGAAAGATGTTGTAGAAGCTTCTTGTAGGAAAACCAGAAGGAAAACGGCCAGTTGGTAGACCAAGAATGAGGTGGGAGAATAACATTATCCATGATTTGAGGGAAGTTGATTATACAGGAATAATTGGAAAACATTAGCTCAGGATAGGAATGTATGGAGAGCTGATGTCCGCACGGCCATGAACCTACGGGTTCGATTAAGCCAGTGAGTTAATAATAATAATAATAATAATAACAATAATAGAATTAAAAATTGCAGGCTACATAAATGAGGTTTTGAGATCAGTTAAGGTTTAAATAAATTTAAAAAATGAGGATATAAAAAACAATTAAATGTAATATCACTAGAGGAAAGGTTTTCAAGATTATAGGGATCAATGAATCGAACACCCTGAAAGAATGAGCTTCAGTTCTATTTAAGCATTCTTGATTAAAAACCTGAAGCAGGGAAATATTTGGGAATACCACGGAACCGTTGATTGCAGAATATGTGAAGCCGGATCAGGTTTAAAAGTCTAATCCCTGATTTAATAATAATAATAATAATATAATAATGATAATAATAATTATTATTATTATTATTAATTATTATTATTATTATTATTATTATTATTATTATTATTATTATTATTATATTTTATAATGATAATAATAATAATTATTATTATATTATTATTATTATTATTATTATTATTATTATTATTATTATTATTATTATTATTATTATTATTATTATTATTATTATTATTATTATTATTATTATATTATTATTATATATTATTATTATTATTATTATTATTATTATTATTTATATACTTATTTTGCCTGATGAAGTTAAGGTCTTCTTCTTCATTAGGGTTAAATGGTAGATATATTAACATTTATGCCTTAAATAAAATTAGTGACATATAAATATATAATACACAGTAATGAAAGTGCAAGTAATTAACAATAAACATAGAATTTATTTGAAAACATGCGAATATGAACAGTGCCCATTGATTTCAATCAGTCACTTTCTAAGACAATAGGCTTCAATTTGTTGTACAAAAATAACAAACTGTTGCCAAAAGTGATTAATTCGACCATTGCTCTCCAATACTCAACTCCATGACAGAACAGTTCCATTACTAGGCTGCTATGTTCACGTTCATTGTTCTATTTTCAGAATCATCCAGTCATGTGGTCAGTATGCAAAGTCTCCCAGCAGTTATAGCTAGTTTTCTCAACCTTAGATTCACTATTTATTGTAGCTATCCAAATTCCTCGCCAGTCCCATGCTGCTCGAAATTCCTTGACAAAATGTATGTTTGTCACGGCAAATCGAACCAGTGCATGTCCTGCAGCACTGCACTAAGATAAGATATCTTAGACCATAGAACTAGTACCACTGCATTAAAATCCTTATTTCGATTGGATGGAATGTTCCATATCCGGAGGTAGCGACCATCCTCACTATGGCTTATGGTCTAAATTGGATTATATTTGTTCCTGAACTAATATGAAACGTTTTCATCTTTCTTGATTTTCTACGTGTATTTAGCAAAAATACCAGGATGAATGAAAATAAAATATCTATTAGCGCACGTTACGATCGTTAAAGAATGTTTCAATGGATTGTGGAGAACAGTTTGTGTTTTACAAGGATTATTTGCGTGATCTAGATCTCTCAATGCAGACTACTGTCTTCAATACGATGAAAACTAAAAATTACTGTAACTAATGCACAGATAAATAGAATGTTGTACTCTCAAGATAAAAAATGTAATGACATTGTCGTTACAGAATTACTATGGTTGATATATTACATTTCATGTTGTGGTTATTGAAAAGTCATTTCAACTAGAATATTGTTTTATAAATTAGCTGTGTCCAATGTGTAAGTAGAGTGTGCCGACGGACGAAAGTTAACAAAAAGTAGGTGTAAAATTCACTGCGGAGTGTGTCGATCTGAATTAAAATGGACTTCCGAACGGATATTTTATTATCTCCTCTGTCGACACATTTTCTGTAATATGTTCAGGGTTGTAGTTGTCAGTCCAATGCGCTTCAAATTACAATCTCACAATGTACATAATGTTTTGTTTCTCTTCTTCTTCTTCTTCTTCCTCTTCTCTATCTCCATTCAAAATTTAGGTAAGACTAGTTTCAATGAACCAACCATCGGATATGTGTCTTCCTATATTTTTAATTCCCTTTTGTATAGAATTTAACATATATTCTAATGTCCTATTTTCATATATATTTTAAGACGGTTTATCGAGTGGTTCATATATTCTTATCCCTTTTCGTATAATTTGTTATTATTGTTGAAACTTAAGTCTAAGTGTGACTTAGGATTTTGAAAATAATTTACCACTAATATAAATCTTTTGTGCTACTGTAAGTCCCGGTTGGCGTGTAACACGTAAAAATACCTATAAGGCGAGATGTTAAAGTGAGATAACGGAATTAAATGAATGTCAATATAATCATTTTGTAAGCAAGTTATTTGTTTTTGGTTGTGCAGGCAACGCGTTCATTCAGTAGACGGCCGACTCACGAGAGAAAAGTCAATATGTCACTAAATAGTATTAACATCGCAATTAAATTAATTTAAGTGGTTTAAACTGCAAAATAAATGAGAAGTTATCGCTATAAAATGTCATAATCATATTGTCCCCACAGCGAAACTTAATCAATAACAAACTTCGAATTATCGCCCGGAATCTAATGAAAGATGGGAGCCGTAACTTCTATTACACCTAGGGCCTCCTGTGACCTGTAGTGGGGTCACTTTATCTTAGTTAGAAAATTTAGAAAATTTAAATCATATTTCTCAGATTACGTGTAATGATTATTTTAATTAAATCCGATGGTGATGATAAAGATGGTGGCCACTGCCCTGCAAGGGAAAATTTTCTTACATATACATGTATGTCTTTCTAAAGTGTTTCTATGTGAAAAGTTCAAAACTGGAATTAAAAATATATATCAGATACAATTTTTAAATTATTCTAAAATAAATAATTTGACTGTTTTTTGTGATAATATGGTCAATTTGCTTAATAAGAATGACATTAATTAACCTTGTATTCTAGTTTGAATTTTCATGTTTTTCCATTTCTGTTACTAAGTCGAATTGTGTTAATATGCAAGCCATTGTTAAACTAGTAGTAGTATCAGTATTGTTGAACTAGTATTGTTGTTTCTAACCCATGTTCTTCTACACCATGTCAATGAGGTTAATGCTTTGAAGGAATTTTATTACATCTGCGAGTGGATCCGTCGCTCAGCTGTTGATGCATTGGAGTATATGTTGTGATTATGCTTCTTTACTATGGGCAGATTTGGAATATTTTCTTACGGTCTATTATTATAGGAGTTTTGGGTGGCCTATTTTAAGTAGTACTTACTATATAGATTTTATTTAACACAGTGTGTATATTTTGAAATTTCACCAGTCTTTTTTAATTGTGATGAGAGGCTGATTTCTGCTTTTGCATTTCATTAGATGGTACTTGGAGCAAGGCTCGTCGCAAAGCTTTACATCTGCTCTTTGGGGTCGTGGTATGAAGGATTCTGGCATATCTTCCCGTGGAAACCATGCGCGGCGAAGCGTGTGTATAAGTGGCGAAGTTAGAAGTTCGGGCCTTTCCATACATCGGTTTTCATTGTTTCTGTTTCCATAATTTCCCTCGGTATTGCATTGGCTTTGTTTTGTCTCCCTTTAATGGCGTCTTTATATGCCTGGTTTTCTGGTAGATTGAAGCGGAACTTGATGTCTTCAATGAAGAATGATTCGTATGCTTTTCTGTAGGCGTAGCTGTTTCTTGTGCACTTTGAGAGTGATAAGGCTCTCTTGAGGTATCTGGTTTTGACATTATCGAATTTATTCAGGTTTTTCGCTGTTAGGTGAGTCCAAATTATCTGAATACCGTATATGGCCGCTGGTGCTACCTTGAGTAGAAACAGCGCCATCGCCGTTGGCAGGACAGTCTTTGAAGCTTGTGGATGTCGAACATCGAATTTATTGCCGCTGTGGTCCTGTCTTGTTTGTGCATGGTGAACGCAGTTCCAGTGGTGCAGCTTCACTCTCAGGTACTTAAAGTTGGGGACTATTTCTAGGGCTGTGTCGCCGCGCATAAAGTTGTCATTCTTTGATAATCTCTCTCCTCTTCTGAACTTCATTGCTTATGTCTTGAAGCTATTTATTTCCATTGAATTTTCTAACACCCATTTTATGATATTCACCTTAGCTTCTTGCAGATCTTCAGGACTCTTGGAGAGGATGGGCATATAATTTGCATACATTAATAGCTTTACATTTCTTGCGCTTATAGCTTGCCCGATATGATAAAGAGGATTGGGCTCAGTGGGTTCATGACTTGTCTTGCCCAGTGCATTCTCCAACTTGTGGCATAGTAGCTTTCTGTCAATGCTGTCAAATGCTTTTCAATAATTTATGAATGTTGCGTACAGGGGGGTGTTTGGTTGTGTCATGATATTTTCTATCTCAACTAGGATTTCTTGTACTGTATGTAGGGTCGATCTGCCTGGAGTGATTCCGAATTGATTCGTGGGGATGTTTACTCGTAATCTTAGTTCGATGCGCTCTGGTATGATTTTGGAGAATAGTTTGAACGTTGTGTTCTCCAAAGCGATTCCCCTGTAACTGTTTGGGTCGTCTTCTCTGCCTTTGCCTTTGTGGAGTACCACTATTTTTGTCTTTCTCCATTGCTGTGGAACTTACTAGGCTCTAAGATATATACAATGTTATTTACAAATGGATCGCATGATCAGCGATTCGTACGTTCTGTCGAGAGTCCGTACAAATAAGTTAATAATACAAAAACAGATAACATTACAATTACACTTCAAATTAAACAAACTATAATTGTTTAGTATTAAGAATTACACTTTGTTTACGTATTTATTTATTCACGAATGAGTGTTGTTCTTATTTTCCACGTCTCGTCCAGAAATCTGATCACGTTTGTCCAATTTTATGGGTTTCCAAAATATTACGATTTTAATTTTAAAATCCTTCTGTCAACAATTGACGCCTCCAATAATTAAAATTGTTACAATTTCCTAGTAATATTGATTTCTTCTTTAGAACTCCCACATATTGGACACAATACCATATCGTAATCGTCAATATTTTTTTTTAGAAATGACCGTGCTCTCTACCTACACCAAGCTAGCCCTGAACTCTCTTTCAATACCAGAATATATATATACAGAATTTTAATGTTTACACATTCTCACTGTTGAATTATATATTTCTACCTTATTTTCCCTGGTTATATGTCTGTTCCATAAGACTCCATTCATCATTGCTGTTATTGCTCTACCTTTATTTATTCTGTTCTTAATATCACTTTCTTGTTTATCCTCTTTATCTAATTTTACTCCCAGATACTCAAATTCTTCAGATCCTCTAATATGCCCCTTTTCGTCTTCTAATATCAAATCTTCGGTTTCGGCTCCACATCCCATATAAAATGTTTTTTTTCTAAATTTATTTTAAACCCCCAGTTATCGTATTCGACCAATAATTTTCTGAACATAAACTCCATGTCTTCATATTCTTGAGCAATTATTATCTGGTCATCCGCAAATAACAGTGTATATATTGTATCTGTTGATCCATCTCCAATTGGTACTCCCATTCCTGAACATTTTTGCTCCAGTTTGACAGTGCTTTATGTATAAATATCTTAAATAATGTTGGTGATATGCTACAACCTTGACGAAGACCTTTTTTTTACTTTAATTTCTTCTGATATATATTTTCCAATTTTAATTTTTAGATACTGCATTTTATACAAATGTTTTATTTCATTAATATATACGTGTGTGCGTGTGTCTAGTTATTTTGCCTAAATCTCTTTTAGGTCTCTTTGGAAGTACAGTGAACGTGTCCCAAACAATCTGTGAGAATATATCGATGGTTTATATCAAACTATCTCCTCCTGATCTTTCTTCGCACATTCTTGCGATTTTCCATAGTCAGTCCTCCCCAATCTTTTGGAGTCCCCCCTTAAGCCCAGAACGTCGCATCTATGTTCCTAATTTGGTGACATTTGTTAAACTGCCCATGGACAACTTCTCCTATCTCTAGGGAGAGTTTACGTTTGTTAGGCATAGGAAGAAGTTTTCGCCCATTCTAATGAAGGCCTTCAAACATTATTTTGGATCAGGAGTAGGATACCTATCGACAAAAGTACTGGGCACCACTTATTTTTTGGGCGACATACTACGTTAAATCGATAAACTGGTGGAAAGGAAGATATAACTGCACGTTGTTTGAAGCACTGATAGTATAGAGTGAAGAAAAGTTAATTTATGTCTAACTTCCCATTTTGGGTTTTATTCTCAACAGCAATGGATCCTATATATCATTAGTATGTTTTCGGTAAAACAAAAATGGAATAAGGAATAAAAATGTATTGCATCTTGTAATATAAGATTTTAAACATATAGCAATGTTTTTTTTTTATGAAAAATAGGTTAATTACATGCCTAAAACTACAATCTAAACGAATAAAGAAGGCGGAGGAAAAATGGGAAGAAATTATTCTAGAAATCGATCATATTTTAAACTTAATCTATAAATTAGGAGGGAAAACTGAATAAAGTATAAGTATTTACAGATACAAATTTAAGAAGTGTTAAGAAAATTCAGGAAACGTTCTGAATGTGCCGAATTTAATAAAAATTCAGTAAATGGTTATTCATTAGCAACTAATAAATGATAAAAAAAGAAAAGGAAAGTAATATATTGTATAATAAATTGTTTTTAATATAAGTGTCATGTTCTCGTAATGCGTGAGCTCTTAAAACTTCCATGTCTTTAATCACAATCTAAATGCTATAATTCATCGCAAGTTTGTGATAGTTTACCTGATTGTGGTCGTGCTTTAATCAAGGTGAGAATTAGATACTTTCTAAATAACACAGGTTCAGTTGTTACATTCCATCTCTTTAAATTATTAAAACGTGAAAAATCAATATTGCAGGTAGAATTTTATTTTCATGACTTTATTTATGTATGGAACATATATAATGCAAATATATCGTGTCACGAAATGCAGCTTCATCTAAAAGAAGTAGAAATATATGAGAGGGTGTAGCTTATATAAAGATGAATTTTAAATATCCCTACAACATCCAACCTATATAATTCATTATTCCACATTATTTCTTCTTATCAATCTGAATACATACACACTTGGATTATTAAAAATAATTTGTATGTATCATTCTCGTTGGTTTTCATTTCTAATTCAAGAAATCTGCTGAAAGTTTTTTTTTGCGCTCACATTTGTTTTAAATAGAATAATTTGTAAGTTAATTAGTCTCGATTATAATCGGCTCTGATTCCAACGTTCACAAATTCACACCCTGTCTTAGTTCATCAATAAAGGTAATAAAAATCCTTGGATAGTGAAGCAAATATGTGGGCCATGTAGTGCCCTAAGTATACGGAACATTAAATAATCTCAAGCAGAAGTAAGAGGTCTCTGGGAAAAATTATTTTGACTATTTAACTCATGCCCCAAATGGGAGTCAATGACCAATCACGTTTCAATGATTTCTGCTTTACAACCAATCAGAGTCGTGTTTCACGAAATATTTACAGTGTTAAATACACCATATTAAAGAAAGCTCCTCCTTTTTAATATTCTGAACAGGTCTGACCATTATTTTGCAGTGACTGAGCCTGTAAAGAAATACGGATACCAGATTGTATATATAGTGCATTGATGTCAACACATAGCGATTGCAGGAGTTAATATAAAAACATTTGTAGCAATTTATTACACCACCAAAAAAAGAAACCACTGTTTGCACTTTCTTAAATGTATTTTTTCCCAGGTAATAATCCAGAAAAATATAATTGTCATATTTACATCATACGACATCAGAAATGAATTAATATACAGTTTGATGTGTTTCATTTTTCTCCACTAGAGAGCATTCTTACAATATTGCGTTCGTTTGGCAATAAATAGTATGATCTGATTGCAGTGATAAACAAAATAAGCAGATGAAGCGTACCTATCGTTTCTCATTTGTTTTCAAACATCGCCGTTTACATTAAATATATAAATATTTTAAAATAACTATAGTTAAATAATGATTTGTGAGTAAACAGCTTAATTTTATTCGTTAAATAGTCCTAACAAATGCCACTCTTGATTTCCAAATTCTCTAGATAAATTCTCTCCTCACTTCGTGAGTCGTGAATTTATCGATAATTTGGAAATCACTCGTCGCATTACTTATGATACTTTCATACTCAACTTTAATTGCACCGCTAATGGCCTTAGCATATCTTATAGAACGTCGATAAAAAATACTAATTTTATGTTTGTCTGAGTTTTTCTTATGTCGTGATTGTTCCATCTATTTATCGTTATCATCTTCCATATAAGGCCTGAGTACCTCTTACGGTCTCAAGGCTGCATTTTCAGTCCACTTCTTCCTTGGGCGGCCCAAAGTTCCCTTTCAATGTGGAAGGTTGTGAAGCGTGGCTTTTGAGATTATATTCTTGGACAAACTTTGTTCATGAGTTTCCCAAATTAATTGTTACTTGTTTATAAAACGAATAACTGATTCTAACTGGTATTTTTATGGTAGAGGTTACTACATTTTTCTTTGAGTTTCTGATTATTTTTTTTAGGAATTACCAACCCATTCCCACAAATGTGGTTCCTTTATTTTGAACCTACCAGGTAAGGAAGTCCTGCCAGTAGCTATACTACTGCCGATATAGCTGAAATGACCTTTAAAAATCGTAAGCCACCAAGTCACACCAAGATATAGATAATAGAGTGGACTTTCCATGTATATTTCAAACGAAAAGATTTTTCACACATAGGATTTCTTTGAAAATGTAGGTGAAAAGGAAAAAAAAATTATAAATAATTATTATTTATAATTATCTATATTCGTATTATGAAATATTGCACTATTTGTCTTATAAAAATAAAGTGCTAAGATAAATTATCTGTGGTATAGTTGCTGTGTTAACTTTTTTTCATTAAAGAATCCGTCTCCAGCTGCAATCTCTCTTTTCACATTTCTTGACAATTTAAAAATTAGTTTTCACAAATACAATGTAGACTCCAAGATGATTTTAGAATTTTCCAACTCTGGTTTGAAGGTTTCAGTCTTTGGGTTAAATCATGGTGAAGGACTAAAATGTAGTTATACAGGAGCTTTGGAATGGTAAAGTCATTAATTTAAGGTCACTCTTTTGGACAATTTCCTGCAGAAAAACAAACCCAAGACGAATGAGATGTTTTCCTGATATAATGCCTTGATGCACCAAACATTTTAGGGTATCATGTTGGTCGAGATTTCCTATCACTTTAGAAATTTATCAATCCAGCAACCCCTACTCAATTACGTAACCTCGCCTAAGCTTCGCTACTGGCGCGGTGCCTTCACGAAACATGTTTTCAGTGGATAAACGACGAATATACACACAATGTCTTAACCCGTAATATGGATTCGTCAGTACACAGCACCTACTCTCATTCATAAATGTTGGTATTATTTAGCCCATTTAAGTTTATTCTCTTTATTTATAGGTTTTAGAATATGCTTGTTTTTAACCTTTAAGTTAGCATCCCTCAGACGACGCTTGACTTAGGTTCCTACAGTTTATGGATTTGTGGATTATCTGTTTCGTCTGTTCCGAAGATCAATAGACTAAATCTCTGAATTTGAAGTTAATGTTCGTCTTCCATTTCGCTTTTGTACTTGATTGTTCCTGTAATCTTCAGTCTCTGGAAAGATGACCGCAGAATGTTCCGTTCTTCTGTGAATCTGCTGTTGCTGTACCCATCACTATGATGAGTATTAATTGCACCTCGTTTCTCTGTATTCAAAGAAGTCCCCTTGCTCACTTCCTACAAAATTTAGAATAAAATAATGAAATTAATTATTTAAAATAATTAGTTATTAATAATTATTATTACACATAATTTTAATTGTGCGCCTCTGAGAACGCAACGAAACCGGGATCCATCCCTGGGTGAAACCAGTTTTCTGGGTGATTTTTTTTTTGGGTTCTTTCCTCACTATAAGACAAGTGTAGGGAAACGTTAAGACTCAAATGGTTTCCGAACATCATCTGGCCATCATCAGCAATATCCATATCATATCCGTCTTCATTCGTATGAGTGAATTATGTGTCTTGTCTTAAATACTCGTGTTGTTTCGGAGGTGATTGATCACTCATCCAGGGGGGCTGTATAGGTGCTAGTTTGGTCAGAAAAATATTGTGCGATCCAGAGTTACAAACCCTCTCCCGACAGGTCGTGACCCAGACACGTAAAAGTACATATAAAGGGAAATCTTGAACTAAAGTAAAGACAGAGAGAGAGAGAGAGAGAGAGAGAGAGAGAGAGAGAGAGAGAGAGATTGTGAATTGATTATTATTTATTGTTGCCTTCGAAAGTCGCCTGATATATGAAATAGTACATTACGATGCGAGGTTGGGAAGCGGTGTTTACAGAAGCGAGGAAAATGTTTAAAACTGAGCTATAGCGTGGTTTTTAATTTCCGAGATTCTGTAAAACACATCACAAACGTGCGTTGTACATTATTTTTTTGCGCGATGGTATTTTCAAAATAATAGTAAAATAATAACACCTTTGTTGGAATATTTGCGTTCAATATAGGCAATTGACTAACGTTAACAGTGTGGGCAATGTTTATTAGTTGAAAATACAGGAGGCCGTGAGACCAATTGGTGATAAAATGGCAAGTACGTATTTACTGTTTTATATTGTTTCAAATAAAGTTCAGTTCATTTGTTTCGTATAATGTGTATTAACACTACTTTTGGATATTTTTTAGTATATACATGTACGTAGTATACACAGAGGGCAGTGGCTTTACTTCCCACACGCGGTGTGTAACATGTAATTTTACAGTATAGTTATTTTATTACAGTGTAGTTATTTAGGTTGGCAACCTCGAAATGTAGGAAGTTGAACTTTCAATCATTGTCGGCATTGCTATAAGTACGACTATGGCGCAAAACCGTACTTTACTACGGAGTATTTTAAAGAACACGCGTGAATACATTATTACTTTAAAGTCAATCATTTCCGACTTTCGTTTTTGCATTAGCACCGGATATAATATTATATTGTTTAAACAGTGTGGCTATATGGTATATGAACATTATAGAGACCATGCATTTTCGTTTTTAAACTGTAGATAATACGGAATATCGGCCCAAAACCTTTTAGCCTGAAATGTATATATGATCATTAATTGAACAAAACCCGAAATCAACAAAAATATGAATATCTTCATGTCTTACAGAAATCTGTTATCGTGGTTCCTATGTTTTTACATTGTAACAGGTGATATCGGTCGCAGTGCGACACACATAGTTTGCACTTGCACTTTTCTTCTGGGTTATGGCGCTTCACTGTTGTGCATATCCGCTGGTGGAAACCATGGACCGCGACTCTTGTCACGGTGTGTCCGAGGTCGTATCTGACTGCTGTCCATTCCCTGTAGATCATCACATCCGTTGCGTAGAACTCAGGCCATGTATGTTCACTTTTCTCGTTCAGTTCCCTCGGTAGTTCTTTATGGGCATCTGTTGCCGGTACGAGAAGGTCCAGGTGGAGATATTCTATGAAGAAGGGTATATTTGTTAGTGTTTATGTTAGGCGGAAAGGCATGTATTTTGATACGCTTATGCAGTAAAAAGCGTGTTTTGACTTTCTCTGCTTACTATAGGTGTGCCTTATTTAAGTTCTTCCAATACACTTCCACTTCTAGTCCATAGGTCATGTTTAGTGCGATTTTTAAGTGGAAGGTGGTCATTACTGTCTCCAGGGATTCTTTACTCGGGTTTTAATGCTGTTCGTTGTTGTTCTGGCCGCTAAGATGCGTTTCTTGATGTGCTTATTGAAGGTGTCACCTTGGCTCTGCATGTTTAAAAAAATATATACATGTTTGAGCATTAACCTGCATAAATATACTAAGACTTACAGACTGAATAATTAAATATAGGAAGGACTGGAAAGAACATATCGATAGAATGCCAGAAGGAAGATTTCCAAAATTATTGATAAATTATAAACTGCACGGAGGGAGAAAATATGGACGCCCACACAGAAGATGATCTGAACAATTTTAACAATTCTAGCTTTCATGAAACCGGAACGAGCCAACAGGCTTAATCCCTGGATGATGATGATGAATTATACTAAGATTCGCAAATATTTTTCCTTATAAACTAATGAACACAACCGTTTATTTAAAGGCTGTATTTATGTGCTTATAAGGAAAGACAATTACAAATCAAAGTATAATTATGCAGATTAATGCTCAAACATATTAATGTTTTTTCGTTAAATCCCTGTTCTCGGCTGTTCTCGTTTAATTTTGAAATAAATATAATTTTAATGCAGTACAAGCCTACTATTATTTTTTTAATATATGGCATCTGTCGCTTATAAAATATATATGCTCAGCCAAAGGCAAATGAGGAATTAAAAATTGTAAATATTCAAATTTCGCCAAATATATAAAGTATATTCAGTCACCAATATATTTAGGATGAATTTTCTCACGTGGTTAATAAGCGTTACTACTTCATTATCGTGATGTTACATTTAAATAAGGATGTGAGATTTTATAGAAATGCGTATTCCCTAACTACGTATTTAAATAAGTCACTATAAATTCCTGTAAGAATTTTAAGTAGAAGTGTATTTGCAATATATTAATCGTATGTAATTTACATACATTGAACATTACGTGGAGAAGAATTCGGTTGTGATAATAAAGTGGACCTATAACAATAAATACTCCCAATCTTGCAGGAAAATAACATTGTCCCTAGAGCTTGCGCAGTACATCAACAATAATGAAGTTATTAGTCGGTTAATTTTATTGTTAATTAGAACAACTTTTTAAAATTAAATTTAAAACTGTACATTTTTAAAAAGACAGTTACAGATTGGGAAAGTTTTTCTTTTACTTGAATATTACATTTCATTTTATTGAGGCCGCATCTGTGGTGTAGGAGAATGATTTTTTTAAATATGTGATCTGGGTTGAGGATCTTGGAGCCTCATGAGGACAATTGAATAACTACTTTAATATAGAAACAGTCAAATCCGGTTAAGAACTAAATTTGAAAGTTTGCTTCAGGCTATCAATATTACTCCCTGCCCTGTTTTAGCCCAGTCAATGACAAAAATAATATCAGTCACCTTTCGTTCTTCAGAGCTATCTTAATACGGATTTACATGTTATTTTATGTTTACATTAGTTAATTATAGGTTAGCAATCGGAGTTCTCATCTAAATATGGAACTTAACAGCAAGATACCAAAGTATTTTTATGACAACAAATTAAATATTTTTGTGTTTTTTCAAGAGAAAACAACTTACTCAAACAGTAGATTAAGTTACCAAATCACATGCCATATAAATACATAACAAATAACGAAAATCAGTTTCTTTCCGTTCTCCATCGAAAGTATTTAATAAACATCTAAGTATATTGCTTAAACGAGTTCGCTCTACTATTTCGCAAAGCTAACGTTCCCTCTTGTAGAGAATGGTCAGGTTAATCTCCCGGAACAAGTCTGCACTTTTCCAAGTTTATTTCTCTACGTAGAATTATTAACAAGTTACATACAAATTTGATTCAAATCCAAATTCACTCCATTCTCTTTACAGTACATAGTGTAGCAGGTGAATAACCTTAATTGTATATTTTTGTCATAATATTTGATTCCAGACTAAAATTTATAAAATCCGCAACTCGTGTTAAACTCAAGGTAGAGTCGAGGGATGAGATGATATGAAATACATACATTTATAGAGGTCTGCGAACGACCGCGTCTGACGCGCCGTCACAGGGGCGGATGAACGAAATGAAAGTAAATAGACCAGATGAATATGGAGAAATGGTGGAACGAAATTTGTGGCAGAGGAAAACGGGAGAAACACTGAGAAAAACATGAACAAACTCCGTTTAATCCATCACAAAACTAAATCTCGCAACCCCAGCGGTGAGAGACGAGCGTCTAATTGCTTACATCACGCAGCCGCCTTATTCTCGATTAATGAAGCTCAAATGTAATTTTATTTGTTTTATGTACTCTCTTAGGTCCTCTAGAAAGCTTTTAATTCAAATCTTAATTGTTGTTAAATTAGAATATTATATTGTTTAATTTGTAAGTTACATTTGTATTACTTTAATTTCACTGAAAATGAAGAGATAAAAAGATTTAATGTTTATGTTAGGAAGAAATCTGGCGTATGTGTGTCTATATGCTAATTTTATGAATGAAGTGTCAATTTAACTTAAGAAGTTACTAGTTCTAATTCATTTAATAACTATTTGCGTTATCGAACCAGGATATATATTAATTTCAGTTTTACATTGATAAAACAGTATTCATCATTTAATTAATGTTTTGCGCGGTAGTGTGTTTTGTCATACATACAGCAATGGCGACCATGATTGAAAGTTCAACTTCCTACATTTCGGGGGTTGCCAACCTAAATATACTGTAATAATGCAACTATACTGTAATAGTACATATTACAAAACGCGTGTGAGAAGTAAACCCACTGCCCTCTATGTATACTACATACAATGTATAAATAAAAAAATATTCAAACGGTAGTGTTAATACACATTATACGAAATAAATCACTGCATTTTAAATGAACTGAACTTTATTTTAAACATTTTTTTATTATATACAACTTTCCTCATTAGAGGATTGCCTCAAAGACAAAGTGATACCGGCAATTAATTTTTTGAATGTATGAAATACATTCTGTAAATACATTAAAATAATTCAAATTGTAGGCCTAATTGGAGTATAGATACTACAAAGTAGAAATTTTGTAAAAATGGTTTCTTAAAATTGAAATTGATCCTCTAATGACTGCGATGGCAATTTTAGAAAGATACACCCTGTCCAAATCTAAGGAATTCCAAATTTGGCTAGGAATCCTGGTACAGTACCTCTTGCCCCGATCATCAATCCTGTGACAGTTATACTATATCTAGTTGGTATTTATGTTTGTAATAGTCAATTGTTGGTTCATATATGGCTTTCTTTTCAGAGTCAACTTCCTCAGGTTGGCCACTATGAGTTTCAAAATGAATTGTGGGATCTAATATCATACCAATTTTAGCAGATGGTCTAAATGCAATAATATCTATTCGTCTGTTACTCCCATTAGTGGCCACACCATGAACTTCCTCATAAACTGTGTATCCAAAATCTCGCAAGGCTTCTGCCATCATATTTCGAATAGTGTGGTGCCGAATGTTTCTCAGTGATTCTCCAAACGGACAGGCCCCAAGGACGTGTGCAAGGGTTTCGTGCTCTCTGCGACAACGTCTACAGAGGGTATCGTCCCTAGACCTGCCCGGCAAAGAACGCACAGCCGCCGCCTATACATTGGCTTGCCTTTTAATCGCTTCTCTCCATTCGGAACAAGACAATCCATGATGATCACGGATCAATTGATTTCCCGGAGTATATTCATTGTAGAGAACAACGCATTTTCCTTTATGAGGAAGTTGACTCCAGAGAACTGCTTCTTTATCTCTTAGTTGTTTCCTGAGTTACCTTGCAACTGGTAGAAGACTTCGAGTGTTAATATTGATGTCACTAGGTTCAATGTTAAGGTCTCTCACACATTGTAAACGTTCCTCTTCTAGGTTTCAGAGAGTAGTAATATATGTATTATTGTCTTGGTAAAGAATGTGGAAAATGTTTATATGCTGTAATTTTGTTTCCTACGTTGCACAAAATAAACCAAGCCCTTTATTCCAGCGTTCAGTATATAACATGTGATCAGGAACATCCATCGGAAGATGTAAAATTTCTTTAAGTCCATTTCTGAAAAGTTTATCACAATTCACTAAAAATGTTTTTTGTACTTAATTTGGTGGTACTGTTTGAAACGGGTAAATTAGGGTTGGAGATATGGAACAATGGAACAATTTAAAACTGTACATTTCTGATCAGGCTATAACAGCTGTGAAGCAATGAGAGTTTCAATATTATTCCGTAATTTAGTAAGGGTTTGCTTAGAATAAAAAATATATGACCTGAAAAGTTGACATCTAAGTAACGAATAGTGTCAGTGATTTTATGGGCACGAATTACATGTCCATCAAATTGGAGATCTTTTTCACAGAGTTTACCTTTCTCGATTGAGAGCACTGCTGATTTGGAAACATTAATTCTTGAAGGCCTTTTTCCTGAAACCTCTGTAGAACAATTCTTGTCAGTTCACTGGCAGCTGCTACATCTTTCCCTACAATCACCGTGTCATCAGCAAAGCTCATAATTATTAGATGAGGTTGATCAGGAAGTAGTAGATAACCATATTGACTTGTTATTGATTTTTCTGAGAGTTCATATAAAACAATAAATATGTAATTGCCGCCATTTTATCACTAAACGGTCTAACGGCCTCCTGTAGTTTCAACTAATAAACATTGCCCACACTGTTATCGTTAGTCAATTGTTTATAATGCACGCAAATATTTCCTACAAAGATGTAATTATTTTACTATCATTTATTATTTTGAAAACACTATCGCGCAAAAAAATTATGTATAACGCAAGTTTGTGAAGTGTTTTACAGAATCTGGGAAATTAAAAACCTCGCTCTCGCTCGGTTTTAAAGATTATACTCGATTCTGTAAAACTCACTTCCCAAACTCGCATCGTAATATACTATTTCTGTCACACAAATTTAAAAAAATAATAATAAGCACAACACATTTTGACCTTTACTCCTAGCTATGCGCTAGGTCAGTAACCTCTGAAAATCCAAGATCAATCCAAAACTTCAGTTAGTTTTTAGGCATGAAAGGAAAAAGTCGTCTATAATGTCATCTTTCGTCTCGAGTAGAATGCTATGTGAGTCTTTCAGCAACATGAAACCCGCATTAAGATCGTTCACTTCATTAGGATGGCCGTTATAATACTGAAAACGATTAAACCGTGTTTCCTCGTAGTACTTCTCTCCCGATTCTGAACAATTTGGCTTAAGTATCGTCTTGTTTTGGTCTTGTTTTTCTGGAGGGTGGTAGGATTCTTCCAGATGATATAGTTACCAACTCGCGTCCTTACAACCTAATTTTTTTTAATTTCCTTGTTCAAAAATATCCTCGAAATCCTCAAAATCATATACGTTCTTATTTTTATTCAGAGAGACCACAACTTCATGGTGTAATGAATCTGTCGGTAAACTTTTCAAAATAATTAAATTATATATCTGGAGTAGCAACTTCGTCTGAATATTTGACCATGTATAAAATGAAACTCAACAACGCCCAATTTTTATTGGGTGCTGCGCAATTGTAGAGCCTCAAAACAACCTTATTCTTAACCTCTGCCTTATAAAGAATGTGTCAAATGCAGAAATAATATATATTCGTGTTTTATCCCAGCAGTAGTACCGTCGTTCCAGATGACATCTACTGGCTTTTCATCATAATTTGTTCCACTCAGAAAACAAACTTTTCATTGAGAGTCACAATACGGAGAGTTATCATCACAGTTTTCTCGTGAGCATCATGACTGTTATGAACACTTAACAGAATAATTAACTCTATGTTGATTATGATGATCTTGTAGAAGATTTCCGAACTGTTGGCTTGTAGTTCCCCGACGTTTCGCCAGAGACTGCGTCCGGCATCCTCGAGGATTGTCTTGATTATCATAATAACTCCGGCCGTGAAAGCCAAACTCAATATATGTATGTTGATTATTTTTGCTGTTGATTACGCGCTTTTATATGGGTCGCGAGCTTGTTTTGGACATTGTAAACGTGCTGGAATGCTTTCACAGTTCTCAACTAGGAACATTTATATGTTATATGCTCTGGATCTACCTAAGTATTCTTCACATATATCTCAACCAGGTTTGGTGAAGGATATATTAATAGAGTTCACAATATTTCTATACATATCAAACGATTACTAGGCTATGGAACGTTTTGTTAAGAAATCCATGTACATGTCCACCAAAGTCACATCACTATGTTGATAGAGTAGCAGAGAAGTACGTAAAGGTTCAATATGTCTCTCTATTATATATATATATATATGTGTGTGTGTGTGTGTACAGGATGTTAATGAATAACACCGACAAACTTTCAGAGGAGAGCTGGACGAACAATTTGATGTAAGGAACTTGGGGTGTGTGAAGCCAAATTTTGAAGTTATATGACTTTTTTTTAAACAGGACATTTGTACTCATTAATCAACAATGAAGCAAACTATGAATATGGTTTGTCTTGGAAATACTTCAGTTCTGCTCCAATAGTAGGATAACCCTAGTTTTAATTACAAATATAGCAGCATTTTCAAAAATGTTAACCCTGAAGTTATGGAAATTTCGTCTTTCGGCAAGAGCCAGTGCGCCATTGACAGTCTGTACTTCGTGCCCTGTCATGCAATCGTATTTATTAGATGTCTGGTAGTTCAAACGTCGTTGACAATAACAGCTCAGTGGGTACCATGCTTACCAGTGAATGTTGTAATGCCGGGTTCAAATCTCTCTTTTTTTCCTGTATTTTATTTCCTTTTTTTATGTTTATTCATACAAGGATAGTGATTTTATAGTTACTTAATTTACTTTCTGATATTCTGTTTAAGCATTACTATTTGCTTTTTAATTTAACTGGTTGCGTGATTTGGTTACATGAAAAGCACGGATATATATTTTTTAATACTGTACATGTATACCAACTGGTCATGTGCGTTCCCGTGATACTAACAAATGATACCACTCTGTTTCACTACTGCTTTGAAACTTGTAGGAGCACCTTCTCACTTTGACAGGAATGTAATGAACCATCTGGATAATGTCTTCCCTGGACGTTGCATTGGTCGAGGCGGTCCTGTAGCGTGGTCTCCACATTCACCTGATCTCACTCCTCCAGATTTCTTCCTATGGGGACACGTTAAGAGCCTCGTTTATCAGACTCCAGTCGACTCAGATAAGTAGTTGCTGGCGAGAATTTTGGCTGCTTGTGGCGAAATTAGAAATACTCCAGGAATTGTTGAAGGAGTGTGTTGACTATTTGTACCTGTCAAGTTGGCATTAGGTACATTTTGTTTTCTAAAGTTTTTGTAAAGCGGTATGACGAACTTCCGGTTGCCATGTTGTATAAGTAGTTTTAGAATAAACGTGTACAAGAGTGGTCATGTTTTTATAGTCTCCGTGTCGAGGCTCGATATCTCCTCTTCAGATAGGATCTTTTATGATCACATCTCAGGTCCACGCGGGGGCCTTAGCATATATTTGGTGCTTAGTAGCGACCAATATATTAAGGAAGTTTTGCATAACTTCAATTCACGCTACGTGCTGCAACGCACCTTCGTGTAAGTGATTTTTGAATATACCACGTGTCCATGGTCCTTATGTCTCGATCTACATCGTGTGCATAAGAAGTTCGTCTACCTGCTAATATTCACCACATGTAATGCAATTGTAAGTACTATAATAAAATAAGTGTTAATAAATATTATTCCGGCAAATTTCTTAGTTATTTTTACAGTCCACTAGTTTCAGGTCCGTTTAAGTGCTTGGACGGCCGAACTCTAACAGCGATTAGAAACTACCAACTGCGTCTCGGCAGTTGAGTGCAGCAAGCAAGGTGTGTTGTGTGTATCGGCATAATATCACCGTCAAACACAGAGTGCGAGCATCATTTCTGCGCAGATGTAATTTGTGCTTACTCCATCAAGGGCAACATTTTGAACAGTACCTATGTTCCTGTTTTTGAAGCAAACATGAATAAAGAGATTTTATTTTTCTGTATGTTTAAACCACGCCTCTTTTACTAAGTGTACTGTAATACAATATAACAAGTTGGTTTTTATTTATTATTATTATTATTATTATTATTATTATTATTATTATTATTATTATTATTATTACACAGAAGATGGTCTAAGTAATTTTAACAATTCTAGCTTTCATGAAACCGCAAAAGAGCCAACAGGCTTAATCCCTGGATGATGATAATGTTGATGATGATGATTATTATTATTATTATCATTATTCTTATTATTATTATTATTATTATTATTATTATTATTATTCCTGAATGTTAGCATCTCTACTTTAAAATAAAATATGAATACGAATTTGATTTCCTTTACTATCTGTCCACTGGCAAGTCAAACAATAGTAGACCTTAATTTATTTAATTATTTATTTTATTATGCCTTTCCTTCATGTCTGTGCTAAGTTTCGCGTCGTAAGACTTGATGCTACATTCATACAGTATTATTTTAACCTGAAGTAATGGTTACGCTAATGCACACGTAGCCTTGTTATTTCGACCGTCTGAAACACGCGATTTTCACTTACGAATACTTACTGTAGTTACCTAGTGTACTATATAGTAATCCTTCCTTTACACTAGTAAAGCATATTGTCATTTATTACTTTCCTACATCATACTAAAAGAAATTCTATAGTATATTGTACTAAATTTCCAAACATCTTGCACAAGAAAGAAAGAATATAAAAAATAAAAATAAAAGGTCAGCACGTCTGAGGTTTGAAGCTTGAATATCACATTCCTAACGAACAATATTTCATATCTGATATGTTACCACTGAACTAAATGGTCTCGCGTGAAGTCAACCTGTAAATAAGACTACACTATATAACAGCTTGTCAAAGAAATCTTCGAAATATTGCCAACTTGCAAATTTGAACTTCTAGACTACAAGTTGCATATCTCAAATTGTTTATCTAAGACACCTCTACAATACCTGAAAGTTTGTCGGTGTTATTCATTAACACCCTATACATATATATATATATATATATATATATATATATATATCCACCGCTGTGATCTCGAGGGAGCGTGCTGCCTTGTCACGCAGCGTGTCCGGGTTCGATCCCCGGTCGGGGCAGTTTTTCTGGGTGAGGTTTTTATCGGGGTTTTTCCTCACCTGTAAGACAAATGTCAGGAAAACATTAAGGCCCATACGGTCCCCGAAATCATATGGCCATCATCATCATCCTTCACAGGTGTGGAAAGCAACGGGAAGCTACCACACCTACAATTCCCTAGTAAAGCTGCAAGCATAGCAGTGAAGGACCTGCCTTCAGGCAGAATTACTATGGATGGATATATATATATATATATCCTCACAAGTGTCCTGCACTATGGGGTGCAGTGTCGTTTTTATGAAGGGAAGAGTACTGTAGCGCAGTACTCACTGGCATTATCGAACCCCGTAGGTTCATGGCCGCACGGACATAAGCTCTCCATACATCCCTATCCTGAGCCAATGCTTTCCAATCATTCCCTGTATAATCTACTTCCCTCAAATCATAGTTAATGTTGTTCTCCCACCTCATTCTTGGTCTACCAACTGGGCGTTTCCTTCTGGCTTTCCTACAAGAAGTTTCCATGCACGTCTTTCATTCCCCATACGCGCAACATGTCCTGCCCATCGCAGTCTACGGGACTTAACTGTTCTTATTATATCTGGCTTCCTATAAAGACCGTGTAGTTCATTGTTATGTAGTCTTCTCCATTCACCTGTCTGTTCATCTCTCTTTGGTCCAAAAATTTTCCTAAGAACTTTATTCTCAAATACTCGTAATCTCCTTTCCTCCCTTAAAGTAAGAGTCCATGTTTCGCACCCATATAATATAACTGGTAGAATAATAGTTTTATATATTTTCAGCTTAACGTTTTTTGAAAGGAGTTGGGACATCAAAAGTCTCTGCAATGCATAATAGCATGCATTTCCAGAATTGAGCCTATGTTTAATTTCTTGGTGCATCTCATTCCTATTTGTGATTATTGTTCCTAGGTATTTGAATTCAGCCAATTCCTCAAAATTTCCCTCATTTGTCATTAGCTGTCCATTTCCATTATATAATGTATTTCTACGTGTGACCATATATTTAGTTTTACTGATATTTACTTCCAGTCCTAATTTCTTAGTGTTACTCAATAGTGTGTGCGTGTTGGCCTTTAGTATCTCCTTGCTATCGGCCAGTAGTACTACATCATCAGCATAAACTAACAGCTTATTAATACCATTCAGTTGTAAGCCTTCCTCATTCTCTAAAGATTTAATGGCATGCTCTAGTACAAAATTAAATAGTAGAGGAGATAGTGCATCTCCTTGCTTCAACCCATTCTGGATTTCAAAAGTATCTGAAAACTGTTTGCCTACACGCACCCTACTCGTTGAGCCATTTAGACACATTCGTATAAGTCTAACTAACTTTTTAGGAATTCCGAACTCCAGCAGGATACTATATAACTTCTCCCTCTTAATTGAATCATATGCTTTTTGGAAGTCTACGTATAGTTGATGTACAGTACCATTATATTCCCATTTCTTTTCTAAAATCAGTCTTATACTAAAAATCTGATCTGTTGTAGACCTGTTTCTTCTAAATGCACATTGGTGATCTCCTAGAATGTCATCAATATAGGGAGTAAGTCTGCTTACTAATATATTTGTTAGAATTTTGTACGAAGTTGAAAGTAATGAGATGCCCCTATAGTTGTTGCAATCAGTTTTATCTCCTTTCTTATAAATTGGTACGATAATTGATTCCTTCCATTCATCTGGAAGAGCTTCTTTTTCCCAAATCATACTAAGCAAACAGCGTATCTTGTCCATCAATTTTTCTCCCCCTGATTTCATCAGTTCTGCTGGGATCTCATCTGAACCTGATGCTTTATACATCTTCAATTTTTCAATTGCCATTTCAACCTCTAATGCACTTGGCTCTGCGACTAGCATTTCTGCTGTCCGTAACTTATCCCCCTCAATGTCCTGTTCTGTATGTACATTTAATAGCTGATTAAAATAACTTTTCCATCTATTTAATATACTCTTGGAATCTGCAATCATATCCCCATTTTCATTCCGAATTATGTTTGTTCTAGCCTGAAACCCTTTCTTCTCTATACTAATTCCCTGATATAATTCTCTAATGTTCCTATTTTTTGCATTCATTTCAAGATCATTAATCTTCTCTCTCAAATATTCCCTCTTTTTACTCTTTAGTAACTTGGTGGTTTCCCGTCTAACACTACCCAATTGCTCTAAATTTACCTCATTTGGCTCGTGTAACCATTTCATTTTTGCTAGCTTTCTTTTCTTTACAATGTCGGCACATTCCTCATCAAACCATTTCTTATTTTGCCTCTTTTTTAAACAACCAATGCTTTCTGATGCTGACAATTTTATAGTATCTCTTATAGCCTCCCATTCTTTATTTATATCAGTTTTCTTCTTCGTTTGCCACATTGTCATCTGAAGATTCCAGTACTTCAAATCTATTAGCAATTTTGATTTGGTATTCTTGCCGCATTTCATCATTTTTCAAGTTTTTTAATTCATATTTTACAGAATCATCTTTAGCGTTTGTTCCTCTCATAAGCGATAGCCGTTGTCTGATTTTCACCCTGACCAGATGATGATCTGAATTGCAGTCTGTCCCTCTAACTGATCTAACACCAATGATGCTACTGTGCCAGCGTTTATCCACTAATACATGATCTATTTGGTTCCGAGTTTCTCCATCTGGGGACGTCCAGGTGTATTTATGAATATCCTTATGCTGAAATGTTGTGCTCTTAACAATGAGATTCTTTGATGTGGCAAATGTGACTAATCTAACCCCGTTGTCGTTACTATCTTCATGAAGACTGAATTTGCCTATTGTTGGTTTGAATATATCTTCCCGCCCCACTTTTGCATTAAAATCTCCTAAGATAATTTTCATATGATATCGTGAAAGGCTATCAAATAAGCATTCTAATTCTTCATAGAACTCATCTTTGATCTTGTCATCTTTATCTTCTGTGGGGGCATGTACATTTACAATTATAAAATCATGTCGTTTACCCTTTAGAATTATGTATGATATCCTATCACTAACAAACTTAATATCTCGGATAGCGGATAGGATCCTCCTTCTGACTAAAAAACCCGTTCCAAACGCAGGTCTTTCTGCACCCCCATAGTATAATGCAAAGCTTCCTGATTCCTGACTACCTTCTCCTGGCCACCTAACTTCCTGTAAAGCGACTATATCCAAGGGCGATGAATCCAATTCCCGTGTTAATATCTCTAGTGCCCCGCTATTGTACAAAGTCCTAACATTTCCATGTTCCTTTGGAACATGTCCCTGTGTTTGAGCCTGTGGCATGGGTTCCCTGAAGTAGTCCCCCGCCTGACATGTTGAGAACCGAATGGGGGACTATTGTATCCTCCGGAAAATTTTACCCCAGTAGAACGCCATATGTCCGCTATTTCTTGACGGTTGTTATTTTTATCGTGATGTAAGATTTTTTTTTCGTCACTCATTTTGCGACCAATTTGTAGTACTTATTTCGTCTGTGCTTTATCATCTTTGACCAGTCCGGCATTGGGTAACCCTATCGTGCAGCAATGCTTACCGCCGGCATAGCTCTCAGGTAGGTCATTGTAAGCACACAAGTCCACTCCACCACGACAATGGTAAAGATACCATGGAGGGACTGTAGCGTTAGTATGTTAAAATAAAAAATTTGCACACCATTATGTTTCTGGCCATTTTCGTCAGCCAATGAGTAGCAAATATAGTAGTTTTTTTAGTTTCGTTTCTGTTTCGAACTTCTTCCTTGTTTGAGTCTCTTTTTTTCTGGTGTATTAGTAATAATTAATTTGTTAAATTGTCCTCATAAACTGATTAATGATGGAAGTTCTTTGATTGTATCATATTTTTTTTTTCCAATTTCCTGTACTTTTTGTGTTGTGTATGTTTTTCTTACATGGGGGATTTCAAACTGTGTTTTACTTTATCATTGTCAAATGGGTATGTCTTTTAATTTGGACAACTTAAAGTGAATTTTCCTTACGCGTGCACAGAAAAGCGTTCTTAGTTAACGGTACAGAATTGTTGTGTGGATTATTCAAATAATTTATATTTAACTGGTTTTAAAATTGAACAATGTATTGCAACGATACATTCGTAATTTATTTCTGTTTCATGTACTGCATGCACCTTAAATCGTAGGTCCATTAAATTGACAAGATACTAAATGTTTCGATCATTGAATTCAACATTCACGCTTTCGAAGGAAGTAGTGCATGTAAGATATTCAATATAACAAACTCGCTACATCATTGTTATTTCATATCAAAATGGATTAATTAAGTCGCCTGAATTGCACAGGAGAGGTGCTAAATCCTTCCAGCTCTATTAAACACTTTTGCAGGTCACTTTATAATTTTTCATAGTTGGCTTTCTAACTAACAGACAAAAAATGCTTAACAAGTTCAACATTATATTAAAGGTTTCTGGACTTGACGTTATATATTCTTAAAAGAATATAAATATTTACCAATATAATAAACCAGAAAAACTCCCTGCTAAAATCAGCAAATGGCTCCATTTACAATATGTTTGGATACCCCATACAATAGTATAACTCTACAGTATATTAAATTCCTAAAACGAAATGTTATAACTCATTGTACTTGGAGTAAGAAAAATGTAGTTAAGGTAAAATTGTTACAATTTTTTTGGAGCGTTTATGTAATATTACTTAATTTTACCATATAAAATCAAGCATATATATATAAATGGATGGATGGATGGAAGATTTACTTTAATCAGTTATTAAATTTACATGCAGAACAGAACATTGAAGAGAACATTGAAGAGAATGATTTACAGACAGCATAAATAGTAGTCACAGAATCAAGAACATTAGAGGTTAAAATGGCAATAGAAAAATTGAAGATGTATGAAGCATGAGTTTCAGATGGATTCCCAGCAGAACTGATAAAATCAGGGGAAAAAGTGTTGTGAAAGATACGTCAGTCTCTTAGTATGATTTGAAAAATGAGGCTCTTCCAAATGAATGGAGAGAAGCTATTATTTTAACCGGTTTAGAAGAAAGGAAACAAAACTGATTGCAAAAACTACAGGGGCATCTTAGGCCTATTACTTTCAACTTCGTACAAAATTGTAACAAATAATATATTAGTAAGCAGGCTTACTCGATATATTGAGAACGTAATAGATGATCGTTAGTGTGGCATTAGAAGAAATAGATGAATAATAAATCGGATTTTTAGTGAGAGGCAGATTTTGGAAAAGAAATGGATAATATAGTAAAACTGTGCATCAACTATATGTTTAGTTCAAAACGCATACGAGACAATTAAGAGGGAGAAGTTATATAGTAGCCTATTGTGCTGGAGTTTGAATTTCCTAAAAAGGTAGTTAGGTTTATTCGAATGTGTCTAAATGATATGAAAAGTAGGGTCAGTGTAGACAATTAGTTTTCAAATAGGGCCTACTTCTGAAATTCACAATGGGACCCAGCAAGGAGATGCATTATCTTCTCTACTATTCAGTTTTGTACTAGAACATTCCATCAAACATTTAGAGGATGAAGAAAGCCAACAACTTAATGCTTTAATAATGTGTTAGTTTATGCTGATGATGTAGTATTATTAGGTGATAGCGAGGAGATAATAAGGGGCAACACGCACACTCTATTCAGTAGCATTAACAAATTGGGACTGAAAGTAAACATCAATAAAACTGAGTATACGTTCATTATATAATAGGAATGGATATGTAGGCCTAATGGCAATTGAGTAAATTTTGAAGAAGTGCTGAATTAAAATACCTAGGAACAGTAATTAAAAATAGGAGTGAGATGAATTAAACATAGGCTTAATTCTGGAAATGCATTATATTACGCATGGCAGGGATTCTTGATATTATTTTAAAAAAATAAATCTTAAATAACAAATTAATATAAACTTCACATTTTAGGATAATTATTTGATATCTCTATCACGACAAATTACCAAAATATCTTGTCGGCCCAAATTATTTCATAAAACATTAAATTGAAAATATATCATCATCATCGTCCTTTCAAGTATTAGGCCCAGTGGCCCGTTACGGTCTGATGATAGCATTAATGTATACATTAAATAGAAGTGGTGATAGAGGGCATCCTTGTCTGACTCCGCAATTTATACGTTTCCAATCTGACAATTCTGTTCCTATTTGTACTGCTATGATGTTATTTTTATACAGATTAAAAATGGTTTGGATCAGTTGATTTGGTGTTCCATCATCAGTTAAGATATCTAAAAGTTTTTGTCTGTCAACTCGATCAAATGCTTTGATAAAATCTATAAACGCTATATGTAGTTCTTTATTGAATTCTTTGTGCTTTTCGATAAGAAGTTTTAAGGTGAAATAACCATCGGCACAGGATCTTCCCTTACGAAAACCATTTTTTTCTTCATAGTGTTTTTGTAATTTAGAAGCTAGAATTTTTGTAAAATCTTTATATCCACTGTTGAGAAGGCTAATGCCTCGATAATTGTTACAATCTTTTACCTTTTTTTAAAAATTGGTATGATAATGGCTTTCTTCCAAGATGAAGGTAGGTCTTCTCCCAAGATTATTTTGTTTAGTAAGTGCAGAAATGTTTGTTTAATATATAAAACTATTATTATTCTCCCTGTTATATAATATGGATGCGAAATATGGACTCTTACTTCAATAGAAGGGAAAATATTACGAGTATTTGAGAATAAAGTTTTTTAGAAAAAAAAAATTGGACCAAATAGAGATGAACAGATAGACAAATGGAAAAGATTACATAACTGTGAGCTTCATGGTCATTATAGAAAGCAGATATAATAAAAATAATTAAGTCTCGTAGATTACGATGGGCAGCGGATGTAGTCCGAATGGGAATTAAATAGGAGCATGGAAGTTCCTAGTAGTGGGACAGGGACCAATAAGAAAGGCTCAGAATGGGGGGGAGAAGATTTGAGGGAAGTAGATTATACAGAGGATGATTGGAAAACATTAGCTCAGGATAGGGATGTATAGAGAGCTTATGTCTGCGTAGCCATTAATCTACAGGTTTGAACATTCCAGTGAGTTAGTTAGTTACTTAAGTACGTTGTATGATTCCCTCAGAAAAAATCTTATTAAGTCAATTTTTTGAAAATAAAAAAAAAAGTGAATTTACAGCTTTCAGTTTTATGAGGCCAGTATAGTTCTTCGTTTGTCTTTTTATCATGTATTGTACATCTTGTTATTGATGTTAATATTTTAATTTCATTTTTTGTAACTTATTATTCGGTTTTCTTTGTGTCATCTCTTGTATTCGCTGCATGTGTCTTCGCTGATCTGAAAGCAGTTTTATATTTTCGGTTTTGCTATCTTTCCTAATGTCTTCTGTTTTTCACATAATGTCCTAGGGCACGCCGTAGTGTAAATAGGCATGTATGTATCTATATATCCCATACGTCCTACGTTGAGACGCGAGTACTCCCATGCGGGAGTTTGTTAACCAAACTAATTTATTTACGCATATTTACTACAGATGTCAACATATGACATGTGGATAGCACATTGTCTGAATGAGACATCTAGTAGGAAGTTAGGTACTGCTTGGATGGAAGAAGATCGGCTATTCATTGCTCAGCACCATTTTTATCCAAGCTTTCGGTTCATTTACGAGCGTGACTCGGGACCCATCACTTAAAGACTCTCTGGAGAAAATTGTCCCTTGGATTTTTCTACCCTAACAATCCATCGACCCCGGCCTTGGGACTAGAGGCAACAACCATGACCACTAGATCACCGCGGCCTGCCCATAGCGTAGATGGTTATGGCAATACGCTACAAACCGAAAGTCCAGGGTTCGAGTCCCCCTTTGTCAGGACATTTAAACTGAATCAAACATTCTGGTGGCATCATGGTCCTGGTGTCGTCTCAGCCTCTAAGCGAAATGAATACCAGACTCTAATTCTGGGTATAGAAGATGCTGTCACGCAGGCCTGCTGACGTTTAGTGCCGATTGTCAAGAAAAGTGAGAGCCTTAATTTCTTATTACTCCCCTTCAGGGCCTGTAGTGTGATCACTTTGCCTTTACCAAATAATGTCCCTTAATGCTCTTGATATCAGTGATGCTCTCTTACTTGTGATTTGATTTATGTAATTAAATTCATATTGCATGTATTATTAGCACCAGGTAATTGAAGCTCATTACTTGCTCCAGACTCCTTATTACTGGTTTATATCAACAAGTTATTTAGATATAAGATAATTAGTTGTTTTTTTTCGTTAATAGCCTATTTGCATATCGTGCTGTTTGGCAGTTAGCTCAAACCTATGTAGCAGCTTTTTTAAATTATTCCCATTATGTTCTAGTATCTAATATATAAAATGAATGTTTGTTTGTTCATACTTTATGCGCGGCCATACCGTTGAACCGGTTGTGATAGGGCTTTTTGCAAAATATTCAGGAGATTCCCGGGATCAACATAGGCTATAAGAGAGTTGTTACACTCAACTTCTACACCCTTAAAAATCGATCTTTGTAGTGGAAAACAATAGCTCTTTGGACGCTTAAATGGCTTACGCTGCCTAACCCACAACAAATACACAAAATTAATGTATACAGAATTGAATATCTCAAAAAGTCTATAAAAAGTCCGCGACAGCATATGTTTATCTCTTACGGATAACTCACAATAACCATTTTTGTCTTTCATTGATGCCAAGAAGATCGAGACAAGTACCTAGATTCCTGTGCAAGCATAGCAGCACATGGCGGGCATTCTTTTACGGATAACTCACAATAAGGAATTTTATTTATGCCAAGAAGATCAAGATAAGTAGATTCCCGGGCAACACCAGGTAATTAGCACGGGAATCTTAAAATAATAGCGATATACATTTATAAGTATTTTTTTCATTTTGCGTATTCAATTAATCATAAGAAGTACAATATATTTTGTCTTTCAGCTCATTTATGCCAAGAACATCGGGATGAATAGATTCTCGGACAACGCCGGGTAAACAGCACGGGGTAGCTAAATATAATTACGATATAAATTTGTCCATCCAATTATTTAACTAAACATAAAACACATTAATTTTCGTATTTCAGCTCAATTATGTCAAGAAGGTCGGGTTAAGTAGATTCCCGCGCAACGCCGGATAATCAGCACGGGGTATCTAAAAATATAAATTTATAATGATTTTCCCTTTTACTTATTCAACTAAACATAAAATCACATTAATTTTCATTTATTTAGGCATAGTAGCGCACGTCCGGTATTAGCTAGTATTTTATAAAAAGAACACATAATCCGCACAATAGTACATTTACCTCCTAGTTTCCCAGTTTAATACCATTTTTATTTTTTGCAACTTGTTTCTTTCTCTCTCTCTCTCTCTCTCTCTCTCTCTCTCTCTCTCTCTCTCTCTCTCTCTCTCTCTCTCTCTTATGATTTCATCCATTATCACATTAAATGGAATCGGACATAAACTATCTGCTTGACATATAGCTACTGATACAGGAAACTTTTCTGTTAGTTTCCCATGTACATTTATCCTTGTATTGATTGATTCCCGTCCGTCCCACTTCGGGACTTAGGTGCTCCCTAGTTAGTAGTTTCTTAACCAGACTTATTTAATTACGCTTAAATCCCTAGAGATGTCACGGAGGGACATGTGGTTAATGATACATTGCCTCAAGGAGACATATAGTTGGAAACTTAAATATTACTGGGTTGGATGAATGTATTCTTGTATAGTTATTAATAACAGTTATTACTATTTTTTTTTATTTTGTAGCAATATCATCACTTGAACCGAGTTTACTCCGACAAATACTTAGGTTAAATTTACAAAACACATTAAATGCGTTTGTTAATTTCAATACCTTTTCTACAATCTGTCGAAAGATATATTTAGCATCTATCGTTGATCTGTTTTGACGAAACCGTGTTGTTCTGCACTTATGACCTGTATAATTCCTTACAATTTCAATGTTAGAATATTTTTTACCTTTTTGTGTTTTGCTTAATGGGTCTCTATAACGTTTAAGTCTATTTTAGTTTATCCTTCAAAATTAAAACTCTTATAATGTCCTTCTAAAGATTATCTGTATTTCCATTTACTACTTATTTTTAAATAGGCAACGTAATTCCTTTATTAGCATTTCTCTTCCATATTTAAATAATTTATTCACATGATTTAACCCAGTTAATTTTTGATTCTTTAATTTATCCAATGTTTCGGATATAATCTCTTCTGAGAGTTTATCAGATGTATCTGATATTTATTCTTATATCATCATTATTTCCCATATTGTCTCAAACAACTCTTTGAAATGTACTCTCAACTGCTCTGAATTTATTCTTGGCACTTCAGTATATTTTACTTATTTGCCTCTTTATACAGTAAAACTTGTTTAATCCGAAACGTGAATAATGCTGAAATCTATCCAATGTGAAGAAATGTATTGGTCCCGGCGAAATAATAGTAATTTTACGTTATTTATTTTGCATAAAACTGAATCTGTCCAACGCGGAAACGGAAGGATATTTCTACACAATTCATGAAAAAAATTATAAAACGGAAAGACAGAGAGAGAAATAAATTAGTTGCCACTTTATTGAACTCCCGTTAGGCCAAAAAATAATAATAAGGAATTATTCCTTCCGCCGTACAGTAAACGTTCCTTATTCGTGGGTTAAAAAATTGTTACACAGTTCCTATATTCGCGGCTTAAGTGTTTTATTCGGGGATCCAGGCGGTATATATATATATATATATATATATATATTATTTAGTAACAATCAGCAGTTTTCTTTTTTACTGAAGGCAGGTGCTAAGGCGGCTTTTACAAATAGTGATTCAAATCAAATGGACAAATAAATATCAAAACAAAACAAACCAAACCTAATTGTCACTGATCCTAAAGTTTATTGTTGAAAGCTGTTGTATTTAACGTTGTAATAAGTCTAGCCTCAATTTTATCAAAAAAAATAAATGAAGATCGAGAAAAGTCTTCTCCCTTTGAATGCGGATTTGACCCTAAAAATTCAGCTCGATAAATGCCTCCATTGCGATCGCCACGAATGGTATATTGTGGTTTGAACTTGTTCGTTGCAATAATTTTGATTGAATAACACGTGTCTTTTGTGCGTTGTTCCCAGTTTATAATGTAGAGTAAAAGGAAAGGAAAATAATTAGTACTGAAGAGAAAAAAATTAGTGTTGTCGCTTAAAGTAAAAATAAAAACGCTTCGCCATTTATACGCGTTGGCGAGTCGTTTGTCTGTATGTCACGCTGTTTCAATGTTAATGAATAAAAAAATCCGAAGACAAAATGAGGAATTCTATCGCAGAATTCACAGCTGAATATCAATCTTAATTGAAAGACCTTTTAAAAGCGGCAAAACAGGAAAACAATACAAAGTTATTTAGGCCCTTACCTAAACCTGACAGTAATAATTAATAGAAACTGTTCAAAATCTCTCATAATTTATTTTATTTTGATAATTTTTAATTTATTCTGTAACCATGGAACGTATCCTATACATACCCATACAAATTACCATTCCATATTCGCAGTTTTTGTATTCGCGGCATATTTGCGGAACATATCCTCCGCGATTTAGGGGCTATTACTGTATATATTCTACCTGTATAGATTCGGCCTCATTGCACACCCGTTATGCGAAACACAGATACCTGTCTTGCAAATAATTGCGCTGTAAAACCTTAAATTACCTAAGTTCTGAGACCGATCTTCAACAGGTAGCGTTCTGAATTATCGGAATAAAGGTGGCTAAAACGTATGTTAAGCGAAAAAGTGAAAGTGATTGAAGACAAATCTCCAAACATTTCAGGACCGATGCTCCAAAGTTAAGCTCTAGCTCTTGTTAAATCCCTAAGGGAATGTCGATTTCAAGGAATCTTCAGGTTGGCTGGACAGTTCTAAAAGACTAAAAAACGTAGTATGGAATGAAATTTGTGGGAAATCAAAGTTAGTGAGCGAAAACCGAAACTGCATACTTGAATTTCAGGATAAGCGTCTAAGAGACATTTTTAACGCTGACGAAATGGGACCGTCGAAGTCGCTCATACATACAATACTTCACTTTTCAACGGCAGCGGAACTATAATTAATCCAAGGTACATAAAAAGACATATACGGTACTCTATATTCTAGGATTATTAATAAGTTTTAGTTTTTTATAATGCGGAATTTTGTCCAATGTGAAAAAAATGATCCCATGCGATTCCGCTTTGAGCACATTTTACTTATAATGTTACATATCAACTGAGAATCTCTCCCAAAAATTGCATTGTATTTCTTGAATTCATCATATAACTTTATTGAGGGTATCCTTAAGTTCTTCATATGTTCTGGTTTTATTTCAGTGCTTCAATATTTGGAGTTTTACTCCATGGTAAAGCAAGGTTTAAATTTCCTTTAAATATTAATTCCAGAGTTTTTTATCTATTGTATCATTATTGTTACGTTTATTATATTATTTTTATTTTATTCCAATATTCTTTCTCTTCATCGTTTTTTATATTTTATTAATCAACACTTCACTATTTAATCTCTGTTGACATAGTATTTTGTTGATTCTTTCGAGATAGAAATAATTAAATTTCAGAATATATTTTGTATTTCCCTTCTTTTGTGGATGCAGATTTATTTGATTTTCTATTTTTCCTAATACTAAATTATGCCGAGCTTAATACTCTTATATTGAAATATCTAAATGTTGTGTTTAACCTATTCCAATTTAAATTCTTCCCCTCTCAAAATAAAACTTTATTACGACAGTTAAAGGTGATGGATTCGCTATAAATTGTATAAACTAATACACTATACCAGGAGATTATTTATAAATGTTTCCCTCGCCGAATTGTTATATTAAAATATATGTTGTATATCTGTGTTCTCATAAATATATATGTACTGGTTTTTATATTCATAACTAACAACTCACTGGCAGCACCGCGCAGACATCTGCTCATCTCTATCCTGAGTTAATGTTTTCCAATATGTCCTGTATAATATATATATATATAGGCTATACCTTATACAATAATTAATGTTAGTCTCCTATCTAATTCTTGCCCTACCCACTGGGCATTTTCCCGCTGGTTTATCTACCATGCCACATCACTCTCCTTTGCAGTTTATGATATTTAATTGTTTATATTACACGTGGTTTCCCTTGAAGATCATGTAGCGCATTGTTAATATTCCACTGGTTGTTCGTCCCAATTTGCTTCAAAAATCCTCCTAAGAACTCTATATTCAAATACTCATAATATTTCCTCCTCCCTTAAATTAAGAGCCATATTTCGCACCCATATAAAGTAACTGGAAGAATAACGGTTTTATATTTTTATTTTGACGTTTTGTGAGAGAAATTGAGATGACAAGAGGCCCTTTAATGCATTATATTATGTATTTCCAGAATTGAAACTATATTTATTTTCTTCCTACACCACGTTCCTGTTTGTAATTATTGTAGCTAGTTAATTGAATTCGTTCACTTCATCAACACCTCCCTCATTTCTCATTAACTAATAATAGTATGAGTTTCTAGAATTGAAACTATGTTTATTTTTTTTCTGCACTATGTTCCTGTTGGTAATTATTGTAGCCAGTTATTTGAATTCACCCACTTATTCAAAATATCCCTCATTTCTCATTAACTAACCAATTTCATTACATAATTTAGTTCTACATGTGATATTTTTTTTAGTTTTATTGATGTTTAATTCCAGTCTCAAATCTCTTAGAGTTACTCAATAGAGTTCCTCACTATCGCCTAATAATATTTCAACATCATATACATCAACAGCTTATTACTAATATTGAGTTGTAGGCCTTCTTCAATCCCTCCATGGTATCTTTACCTTGTCGTGGTGGAGTGGCTTGTGTACTTAAATGATCCTGAGAGCTATGCCGGCGGTAGCATTGCTGCCGATAGGGTTACCCATGCCGGACTGGTCGAAGGTGATAAGCCAGACGAAATAAGTACCTTGGTCGAAAGAGTGACGATCTTTCACCGTAAAAATACAACCGTCAAGAAATGCGGACATGGGTTCTACTGGGGTAAAATTTTTCGGAGGTCAAATAGTCCCCCATTCGGTTCTCCGCGCGGGGACTACTTCAGGGAACCCATGCCAAAGGCTCAAACACAGGGACATGTTCCTAGGAACATGGAATGTTAGGACTTTATACAATAGCGGGGCACTAGAGATATTAACGCGGGAATTGGATAAATCGCCCTTGGATATAGTCGCTTTACAGGAAGTTAGGTGGCCAGGAGAAGGTAGTCAGGAATCAGGAAGCTTTGCATTATACTATGGGGGTGCAGAAAGACCTGCATTTGGAACAGGTTTTTTAGTCAGAAGGAGGATCCTATCGCTATCCGAGATATTAAGTTTGTTAGTGATAGGATATCATACATAATTCTAAAGGGTAAAGACATGATTTTATAATTGTAAATGTACATGCCCCCACAGAAGATAAAGATGACAAGATCAAGGATGAGTTCTATGAAGAATTAGAATGCTTATTTGATAGCCTTTCACGATATCATATGAAAATTGTCTTAGGAGATTTTAATGTAAAAGTGGGGCGGGAAGATATATTCAAACCAACAATAGGCAAATTCAGTCTTCATGAAGATAGTAACGACAACGGGGTTAGATTAGTCACATTTGCCACATCAAAGAATCTCATTGTTAAGAGCACAACATTTCAGCATAAGGATATTCATAAATACACCTGGACGTCCCCAGATGGAGAAACTCAGAACCAGATAGATCATGTATTAGTGGATAAACGCTGGCACAGTAGCATCATTGATGTTAGATCAGTTAGAGGGACAGACTGCAATTCAGATCATCATCTGGTCAGGGTGAAAATCAGACAACGGCTATCGCTTATGAGAGGAACAAACGCTAAAGATGATTCTGTAAAATATGAATTAAAAAACTTGAAAAATGATGAAATGCGGCAAGAATAACCAAATCAAAATTGCTAATAGATTTGAAATACTGGAATCTTCAGATGACAATGTGGCAAACGAAGAAGAAACTGATATAAATAAAGAATGGGAGGCTATGAGAGATACTATTAAATTGTCAGCATCAGAAAGCATTGGTTGTTTAAAAAAGAGGCAAAACAAGAAATGGTTTGTTGAGGAATGTGCCGACATTGTAAAGAAAGAAAGCTAGCAAAAATGAAATGGTTACACGAGCCAAATGAAGTAAATTTAGAGCAATTGGGTAGTGTTAGACGGGAAACCACCAAGTTACTAAAGAGTAAAAAGAGGAATATTTGAGAGAGAAGATTAATGATCTTGAAATGAATGCAAAAAATAGGAACATTAGAGAATTATATCAGGGAATTAGTATAGAGAAGAAAGGGTTTCAGGCTAGAACAAACATAATTCGGAATGAAAATGGGGATATGATTGCAGATTCCAAGAGTATATTAAATAGATGGAAAGTTATTTTAATCAGCTATTAAATGTACATACAGAACAGGACATTGAGGAGGATAAGTTACAGACAGCAGAAATGCTAGTCTCAGAGCCAAGTGCATTAGAGGTTGAAATGGCAATTGAAAAATTGAAGACGTATAAAGCATCAGGTTCAGATGAGATCCCAGCAGAACTGATGAAATCAGGGGGAGAAAAATTGATGGACAAGATACGCTGTTTGCTTAGTATGATTTGGGAAAAAGAAGCTCTTCCAGATGAATGGAAGGAATCAATTATCGTACCAATTTATAGGAAAGGAGATAAAACTGATTGCAACAACTATAGGGGCATCTCATTACTTTCAACTTCGTACAAAATTCTAACAAATATATTAGTAAGCAGACTTACTCCCTACATTGATGACATTCTAGGAGATCATCAATGTGCATTTAGAAGAAACAGGTCTACAACAGATCAGATTTTTAGTATAAGACAGATTTTAGAAAAGAAATGGGAATATAATGGTACTGTACATCAACTATACGTAGACTTCCAAAAAGCATATGATTCAATTAAGAGGGAGAAGTTATATAGTATCCTGCTGGAGTTCGGAATTTCTAAAAAGTTAGTTAGACTTATACGAATGTGTCTAAATGGCTCAACGAGTAGGGTGCGTGTAGGCAAACAGTTTTCAGACACTTTTGAAATCCAGAATGGGTTGAAGCAAGGAGATGCACTATCTCCTCTACTATTTAATTTTGTACTAGAGCATGCCATTAAATCTTTAGAGAATGAGGAAGGCTTACAACTGAATGGTATTAATAAGCTGTTAGTTTATGCTGATGATGTAGTACTACTGGCCGATAGCGAGGAGATACTAAAGGCCAACACGCACACACTATTGAGTAACACTAAGAAATTAGGACTGGAAGTAAATATCAGTAAAACTAAATATATGGTCACACGTAGAAATACATTATATAATGGAAATGGACAGCTAATGACAAATGAGGGAAATTTTGAGGAATTGGCTGAATTCAAATACCTAGGAACAATAATCACAAATAGGAATGAGATGCACAAAGAAATTAAACATAGGCTCAATTCTGGAAATGCATGCTATTATGCATTGCAGAGACTTTTGATGTCCCAACTCCTTTCAAAAAAACGTTAAGCTGAAAATATATAAAACTATTATTCTACCAGTTATATTATATGGGTGCGAAACATGGACTCTTACTTTAAGGGAGGAAGGAGATTACGAGTATTTGAGAATAAAGTTCTTAGGAAAATTTTGGACCAAAGAGAGATGAACAGACAGGTGAATGGAGAAGACTACATAACAATGAACTACACGGTCTTTATAGGAAGCCAGATATAATAAGAACAGTTAAGTCCCGTAGACTGCGATGGGCAGGACATGTTGCGCGTATGGGGAATGAAAGACGTGCATGGAAACTTCTTGTAGGAAAGCCAGAAGGAAAACGCCCAGTTGGTAGACCAAGAATGAGGTGGGAGAACAACATTAACTATGATTTGAGGGAAGTAGATTATACAGGGAATTATTGGAAAGCATTAGCTCAGGATAGGGATATATGGAGAGCTTATGTCCGTGCGGCCATGAACCTACGGGTTCGATAGTGCCAGTGAGTAAGTAAGTAAGTAAGGCCTTCTTCAATTCAAGTATGTTAAAATTTTACTTAATGTAGTAGGATTTTTTTTACTTGACTCAGTACAGGATTTAATAGTGGTGAAACAGGGCATCTCCATGATTTAACTAAGGTGAATTTGAAATTGAACTGTATGAAAACAGTTTTCCTACCCAGCATGCCCCTGATTGTGCCATTGAGACACATTCGAATAAGTATTACAAACTTTTCAGGAATTCCGAATTCTATTCATCCTCACCCTCTTCATTGAATCATGTAATTTTTTTAAGTCTATATATAATTCATGTACAGTATCGTTATATTCTCGTTTCCTTTCTAAAATACGTCTTATACCTTCTAAATCCACAAAGATGATCACCTATTACCTCGTCAATATAGTGAGTATCTGTAGATACCTATACAATTGTCAGTATTTTGTAAGAAGCTGAAAGTAATAAAATTCAGTTATACTTATTGCCATCGGTTGTGTCTACTATTTTAGATTGGTACGATAATCGACTCATTCCATTCATATGAAAGTATATTTTCCCATATATATATATATATATATATATATATATATATATATGTATATATATACTAAACTTAGCAACCGGTGTATCTCCTCCATCCATTTTCCTCCCTCTGGCTTTATCAGTTTTCCTGGAAGCCAAACTGAACTTGATATTTGTACATATTTAATTTTTTCTATCTCGCCAATTTGGCTATGTGACTAGTATTTCTGCTGCCTATAAATCATTCTCTTCAGTATTCTGAATTCCACGTACATTAATTTGTGATTAAACCAATTTTTCCCTCTACGTAATATATTCCTGGAATCTGCAACCTCATCCCCATTTTCATTCCTAATTATATTTGTTCTAGCTATAAACGCTTCCTTTATATTCTAATTCGTTAATATAATTATCTGATCTTCCCATTTTTTGCTATAATTTCGAAATCGTCAGATTTCTCTCTTAAATATTCCATATTTTTACTGTTCAAAATCCTAATTGTTTCCCTCTGAAGTAGCTAAACTCTTCTAATGTACTTGGTTTGACTCTAATAACCAATTAATTTTAGCTAGCTTTCTTTTCTCTATGCTGTCAGCACATTCTTCATCAAATTGTTTATTTTGTTTCATTTGTAAATAACCTATTCATTCTGATACTGACATTTTAATAGTATTTATTTTAGTCTACCATTCCCTGTGTATATCAGCTTCTTCTTCTGTTACCACATTTTCATCTTAACAGTGCAGCATTTCCAATCTATTGGCAATTTTGTTGTGGTATTCGTGCTGCAGATCAAATTAGATTTGCAAAATGTTTCAGACATATGTTTTGTTGATACAATCTTAATACCTTTATTCCTTCAGAACGAGCAAGTTTTAGGCATTGAGACTTTTTTACAAAATGTTAAATTAAACCTTAAAAAGTGTTATTATAACAAATCATACGAGGTGCATTCTGTGATAGAATAGCGGGGTTAATGAAACTTGTAGATCGTTAAGCTATTGTAAAGTAACTTTCGTTTTGTAGTGAGGTCAAAGTAGTTCTGTGAGGTGGGTGGTAAGCATGCGAAGCAAATGTTAGTTTCTTTGAAAGTATTTAACACATTTTGACTTGTATCTGAGATCGAATTGTCTCCTATTAGAACTCCCTTTCTATGTTTCTTCTTTAAATTGGAAACAAATGAGATTTAAAGCACTCTTCAAAAGTTGCAGAATCCATACAACCATGCTTCGTTCGATTATACCTTACACCTCTTAGACAATTTTAAGCCCGTAAGGGCCACAAGTTTTTTGCTTTATAAATTATGTATGGCGGAAAGATTTCTCCAGTTGCATTCCCGCAGAACATAAATGACGTGAGTTGATATGTGCAACCTCGGCGATATATCACCTTCTTTCTTAATGGGTCATCACTTAAGTTTGTCTCGTCGTAAATGTAGATGTTATCGGGTGGAACAACATTCACAACTTCTGTGAGATTATCTGTGAAAGAAGAGATAGTTTAAACATCCTCAGAAGTACGAGATGTTCTTATGTTTCCTGCGAAACGTTGAGTCATTTTTTTTTTGTGACGAGACATGAAGGATTTTGCCCAATCCCTTCCGTGCAAATTATCCTGGAACTGAGGAACTATTCTTCTTTGCCGTGTAATATAATCTTTATAAAAACCTTAAGTGTAATTCGTCAAGATGGAATCTACATTCAGATAGTGTAAAATATGTTGAACGAATTTTTCTTCATTCTCAGAAAACAAAATTGTTGGATGGCCTGGTTTTTTACGTGTTTCTCTTTCAAATTATTTTTCAAGGTCATGATTGGAATATTGTACTATTCTGAGGTCTTCCTTTGACTTAGCTGACTTGAATTCATTGCATTTGAACATCTTTCAAGTTGTATAGGGCTATACTATCTGCAATTTCTGGAATCAGGAATGTTAATATAATTACGTGGAATTGTGAACTGAAATCATAATATGTTAAAATATAATGTATATAAGTCCTATATTTTGTAATAAAAGAAGAAATGATAATAACCTCATCCATCGGGTTCTCAATAATGACAAAACAGTGTAGTACAATTATAATTTTATTTGTACCGAGACAAACTAACCCCAATTTGCATTATGATAATGCATTATTTTAGTAGCATTCAAATATATCAAAAAATAAATTAGTAATTCACCAAATTCATATAATATTTTATCATTGCGGACTAATTTATCAACTATAAACCAGATTTTCTCTAGCACTACAATAATCAAACATTTGCAGTATATTATTCAACTCCAATTAACTGTTCACAAATAAGTACTCAACAGGCAATAACAAGTCCACGAAACTTATAATTAACCGATTAAACTTGATAACTAATTCTTGTCATTGTTGAGAATATACTTTAATTGCTACCAATAACAAAATACGATATTAATCTTTTTTTCCGTTTGGAGAAATAAAGGAATCCCTTAATGGACGGTATGATAATGTTAGTTTTTGTATTTATTCATTCATTACATACTGAAACGTAGTCTTTCACCCAGCCTGCCATTAAATGAGAAATTAAATAATTAATTTATCAGAATGAGAATTATTATCACACATATGTTAAAACAATATAAGATGAAATAATCGTCCGAGATAAACGAAATGTATATGCAATCGAATCGGGAGAACACGAGGAATTTGATTTTAATATAATTCAGTGTAGATAAATTAATTTAAGGAAGTTGATAGAATTCTGAATAAACTATCAGTCATCTATTGCGGAAATCATTTAGCAAGTATATCGTACCGCTATTCTCAAGTGACAGATACTGAAAACTTTGACAATATAGTTAAAACGTGGGGTATTGCATCGTACTAGCGGATTACAAGACATTTCTTTGTAGACTTCCTCAAGATCTTAAACTCAGTTCCACAGATAGCAGCGTACAGTACAGCGATTTATTGTTTGGAAACTACAGCGTGGACGTAAACAACTCCTAATAAGGCAAACAGACAATATGCTAGAACGCCTAAGTAGCAACGGCGGGAAAGATAGGTCAACGCGCTAGTGAATTCCTAATCAGCTGAAGTGTAGCGTGGGGGGACACTTAGACAGGATATCCCAGATTAGAAAAATACTAGGACTTATGGTAAAGCTGTATTTTTAGAAAGGCATATTTAGCTAGAAACCTTGGTGGAGTCATGTCCAATCAAAATACGGCGAACCTTCCCAAAAACACATGGGATGGTGACCAGCCAATCTAATAAAGGGTTATATTACAACAATGTAATGACCTCATGACGACAAAATTACAAAGAGAGGGTAAAGCGAGTTTTCATTATATCTAACTTATTGATGTTGAGTTAGTTCTTCGCAACTCACCGAGAGAGTAGTTGAAATAAACTCACCGATACAAAATAGTTCTGCGTAACTCACCGAGACCGCAGTCGGAACAGACACGCCGACTTAGTTGTTAAACGGCTCAATGACCATCAATTAGGAAGTTGGTTTAAACATAACTTCGCGATTATTCTAATATTTATACATTTTGATAAATAATCTTGCATTCTGGATTCTAAATGCGCTCCTGTGGTCAGTGACTTGTCCAATAATGAGTTATTTTAATTATATGTGTAGCCAGTGACTACTTCAATAATAAATCACATTTATTAAGATTCATCTAACACAGCCTTGTGTCGGTCAGATCATTTGCTTTCCCTGTAGAAAAAGAACCTCAGCTCTACCTATTTCCAACCTGAGCAACCACATTCTCACACATGGAGAATTCCTATGATACTACTGGCGCCCAAACATCCTTTTATTAACTCAAAAGAAGAAGCAGCACTATTATTCCCGCTTCAGTACATGAAGTAGTATTAATAATATTAGGTTATAAACTACATATTTCGCTAATACTCGCTCAATAACAGCGCACTAGGATTAGTTATTTGGGACGAAAATAGACATTCAGTTGACCACGGCATAATTTAAATAACATTTACTGAGATTTGCATAGAACACAAATATAAAATTTAATTATGTCATATTATAAAATTATTAAACCAAATTGTTCAAAGAAAAATTAGAAAAGAGCGTATTACGAATACAAGCGTGATATGGCAAAAAGTGTAGTTCATAATGAATACGTTTCATGATTAAAACATGACTTATACCGGCCTGAATCAGAAATTTACAAAATATCGAAAGCCTTCGCCTTAATTAAGATAAATTGAAGCGTCATAGATTACTCATTTATTATACCAAAGGCATATCATGTCATTATTATCCCAATTCAAATGCTGGCATGAAAGGACTGACAAAAGTTATTCAAAGGCCTCTTGTTTTAGTCTTCAGGTTCTTTTAAGTGCAGTAAACCTACGACACGCGTTCCACGGTTTTACTTCCCTTCCGAACAAAAGCTATATTCAGAATTGTTACGCTCTAGAACAATCCATATTTGAAACTTCGGTCGGAACCAGAAGTTAACCAAATGTAGAGTAAACTTGCGAAATCATATCCTTCGTGATGTCAGGTAGGCCTTCTAGAATGGGAAAGATAATTTTACAATAGAAACATTAATTCCAGTTTACTTTAAAGAGTTGGCGAGAACAATTTCTGATGCAATAATTCCGATAAATGTTTGTATTGATGATATGGTTGATTGTTAATAATTCTGCCAGTATACCATAAGAAGGGGAACTAATTGTTATATAAAAAACACTTGGGTTCTAATTTTGTTTAAGATTTTTAAAAATTCTGATTTAACTACTCCATTAACAAATCATTATTTGTTTAGAACTATACAGATTCAAATGTGACATTAATCATTATTCTGAAGACTCAGGGAGACGACTGTCATTTATGCGAAAGGATGAGTTTCGGGTTATGCAAGTTGAGCTCAAAGAATTTATATAATAAGATTATGTTACTTTTAAATATAATTATAATTGTTAGAGCAAGGGAGTTATTGAAAGAACCATATCGATTAGAATGAGCTATCTGAAAGGTAATTGAAATCCACGAGTGTGAATGGAAAAAATAAGCGTTTCAGTGTACGAAATCGGTCCCGAAATTACAGATCAAACATTGACAGAACATAAGTCATCCTGACATACTAATTAATTGTGTTGGATTACTGCCGGCCTGCCATGAAATCTTTATCTGCCCTTCAGTTCTCATGTTAAGAGTCTGTACAAAAAGATAACTTATTATTACAGATTAAATTTTAAGTGACAAAGACTTTTTCTGCTTTTTCACAATCCGCCAATTATCTTTAGCAATGTTTAGTTTGAGCCAGGAAGTAATGTCCGACGCTCAAGTTCTATTTTCATCTTTGTCTAAGATCAAATTAAGCCTCCATGATATGAGCGATCGATTGTTGGTACAAATCTCGTTTGCAATAGGCCTAAGCGTAATATGTAGTGGGATTATCTATTGAACCTTGACCATTGATTTTAAAAAGTACCTCCTCGGTTGTTCAGGACATCACTCATTACAGGAAATGGAAATTGGGGGTGGAAGAGAGAGGGTTATGGTACCTCATAATTTAATCCTCATCTCGAGGCCAAGAATGTCTAATATGTTTACATATACAGATTTATCTTGATGGGCGAATAAGAAGTTTAATTCAAAATTACTATTGGAAGACTCGAGATACTGGCCTAGGCAGAAATATTTAAGTCAGCAGCAAATATGTCTTACTGTACTTTGAGCACTGTCCCTCCAGCCCAAAAGGCCTGTATCTTACCGAAAATACAGTAAGGGATTGTGAGGCGTAACATATAAGTTCTCCTAGTTATCTCTCAGCCTCATCTTCCCGTGGTGCAACTAATTTCAACAAACGATACTTTGAGGACCGAGTTACAACTCTTCCGTCTAATAACTGTCTGTCGAGAAATTAAATGTACTAACCTTATCAAAGAATTTCTCAGCGTAGTAGTAGCCCGTCCTACGGAATCTCAACTATACTTAAAAGTCTCAACCCAGCGAATTTAATGATAAAAATTGAAGGATAACTTTTCGGAGAAGGGAATTATGTACCGAGATGCACGATAATGCTCCCTGCATTAATGTAATAATGTACTGTTGTGTTGAAATTATATATATTCTCTAAGATAAACATTTAATTAGAAAATTAACATTTTTATTGTTTACTGACGATCAAATAATAATTCGAAATTCAGAAGACAACTTACAAAACGTAATATACGAATTACACAAAATTGCACAAAAATATGGTTTTAAAATGCATATAAACAAAACAAAAACAATGGCGTGTCGTGGTGTCACCCTGTCAGATATAAAATTTGTATTCAATAACATTACATTGAACAGAGGAATAACTTCCAACTATATTGTATGACAATGAAGTAAAACAAAAATAGATACAAATACTTAAATCTGCTGACATGATATATCTTCGGAGGATATATATTACTAGATTATAAAAGGAATGAAGACATTTAAAAACTTGACACGGAATCTTCAGGGAACAAAATTCCAGAACATAAAACAAGATGGATACAACACATTCTTCGAACGGAAGATGATAGTCTGTTTACATACCATTCTATAAGACGAAGAAGAAACAGATCAAGACAAGGGTCTATACTTATTGAAACCAACATGCTGACTATGTTGATGATGATAATATATTTCATAACGCTTTCATATAGATTTATACCATCTTATCAAAATTATCTAGTGGATGCAATCAATAATTTCCGACTTATGGTCCTTTTATTTTGAAAATGTTTGAACAGTTCTATTTGCAATAAAAGAATGTTTGTTTGGCCCGCAGCTGCAGGTGTGTGTGAACTGTTGATTGCAGGTAATCGGTACAAATAAAGGAACATCAACTCTCCCAAGTTAATTTGCTACTTTAAAGCAATAAGAAATTCTTATGCGTTATGATAAACCATATTATCTGAGTAAATAAGACAACGTAAATATAGTCTACACAGTAATATCACATGTAAACATGTGTGCAGTTCTTTTTACATTCCTTTCCATAATGTTTATACCATATTGAATGACATTCAACAGATTTTAGACATGAATCAATACTAATAAATTTAATAAGAGTTAATATTAATAAGGTAATAAGTAATACAATAAATATTTTAAACACCAGCAAAAATATTTTAGATGTAAGCATGGATGAAAATAAAGAAGTAAATGGGAACATGGCGGTGATTGAAATAATATACTACTGGTATTGTCAAGATAATTATAGGCTATAATTCTTGTGAAAAGATAAAAAATTCAAATAGTAGGATCGCTGTTAATATAACAAATTATACAAATAAATAAATTCCATGGCTCAACAGGCCTAGAACGCCCTTAGCCTACCAGCCAGCTGCTGGCCTCACATCCACATGTATCGATCACAGAGGTAGATGATCATCTAGCCAGTGTAGGGGTGACATGTGGTCAGCTTGATGAGTCCCCAGCCGCTATAGCTGGTTTTCTCAATATGGAACCGCTACTATTGTAGCTACCAAATTGCCTCACAATGCTGGGTGGACACCGGTTCCATACTGGCCGAAATATCACGAGAAAAAATGTATTTCCCCATGGAGACTCGAAGCACTGCAAGTCCCGTAGCTCTGCGCCAAGGCTTTCTGCCTTAACCAATCATATACATGAAGAAATTAATAACTACCGTCATAAACCAATACTTCTATAATTAATTAATATTTAATATTTTTCCGACATAAAACAGACCAAGAATGAGGTGGGAGAATAACATTAATTATGATTTGAGGGAAGTAGATTATACAGGGGATGATTGAAAAACATTGGCTCAAGATAGGGATATATGGAGAGTTATGTCCGTGCGGTCATGAACCTACGGGTTCGATAGTGCCAGTGAGTTAGTTAGATAGTTATTATTACTATTACTATTATATAATAATTTATATACACATCGAACTGCTGTTGCAGTGGATAAGTAGGCCTACTAATCACTAAGACTGGAGATTTTGAGAGAAAACATTAGATAGAGGTGACGTCAAGTTATGAGGTACTATGTTGAGTTCTATTACTTTACGTCAATTCTCTGTAAGTAAGATTGTAGGATAAGGTTGCCTAATTCCGTGATAATTGTTTACTTTTTTGTGCAAGTGTAACATTTTAGATAATGACGACAAATTACGAAAAGAGGAGGAACGTAGGTATAATTGTTAATGTTTTAAATATTTATAAGGTGTCCCCATAATATTCTCCTTAAGATGAAGTTAAGGTAGACTCTTAACCACAAGATCCTCTTCTCTGTGATGTGGTTTCATGCTCAGTCCTCTTTTATTTTAAGTGTTACATTTGACACTTGCATTCACTGGATTCTACGAAGTCATGCATTGAAATTGCTGAAGGTTCACCTACTACAAATGGCTGAGAGATAAAGTCCATTACCCACAATAACTTGCAGCCGGAATAATAAGTAAGTTCTGATTTCAGTGCGTGTTCATTGGCATGCATCAGTACACACCAGGAAATTATAAAGGATCGGGGAGAGAAATAGGTACGAGTAGATACTCTTTAATATCTTCGGCTTTGAAATTGGACATAAAGATATCAGGGGTTTTTCAGACATGTGTTACATCAGTTACTTGGCTTATATGTATGAACTTTCTAAAGCAAGGCACGAGGCATACTCAGGATTTTACGCCCTCAAAAAACCCATCTATTCCTTCCGATTTAAACCCGCAAACATAATACAGAAGCGAGCATAATATTTATTAATGTCACTAGAATTTAAGGGTAATATAATAATATAATAATAATAATAATAATAATAATAATAATAATAATAATAATAATAATAATATTAATAATAATAATAATAATAATAATAATAATAATAATAATAACATTAACACTAATATATGTTTAAAATTGCATGGTAATACCAAAAGTTTACTTGAATTGTTGGATAATTTCATCAGCATAATTATACACTCTAGTTCTGATTTTTTAGATTCAGACATTAAATAATTGACTTATCTCCTCGCTTCACTATTTTTTAATCAATCATTATTCCGTTCTACATATTGTTTAAAAACTCTTCTGGTTATACGGTCTCCTTTCATCCTTCCAATTTGTCCTATATTTCTGTATTACTCTCAACTCGTATGTAATGTAACTGCCTTTGTGAGGTGGAATATCATATCCTACTTACAGTCTCATTAAAAACAATTTGTCCTGCCTCAATTCTCTTTTGTTCGTTTGTTATTATGTACTTGTGTAAAACTTGTTTTTACTTTTTACAATTTGTTATCAACATTTTATAAATGTTCCAATTTATATAACTTTTAACAAAACTGCTATTATTCAGACTATAAACCTAATATACTTATCTTCGGAACTACTATTAGGCCTAATAATAGACATTTAATAATAGTTATTTCTATTACACACTGAATTAATACAAATTCTAATATTATAAAAATTCACAATGGCTTATTTACTATTAATATCTCAAACATTCAGAGTACCTTCTGTAGGCCCCAATATTATGTTTGCGCACAAGATCGGGGATGCGTTTCGAGTGTTTTGATATAAGGAACTCATGATCTCCGGTACCTCAAAAATTAATGTGATTTTGAATCACTAACTAACTCACTCACTGGCACTATCGAACCCATAGATTCTTGACCGCGCGGACATCAGCCTTTTATACATCCCTATCCCCATCTAATGTTTTCCAATCATTCCCTGTATAATCTACTTCCCTCAAATCATAGTTAATGTTATTCTTCCATCTCATTCTTGGTCTGCCAACTGGGTGTTTTCCCTCTGGGTTTCCTACAGAAACTTCCATGCATGTCTTTCATTCTCCATTCGTGCCACATGTCCTGCCCATCGGAGTATACGAGACTTAACTGTTCTTATTATATCTGGCTTTCTATAAAGACCATGTAGTTCACTGTTGATAGACTTCTCCATTCACCTGTCTGCTCATCTCTCTTCGGTCCAAACATTTTCCCAAGAATTGTATTCTCAAATACCCGTAATCTCCTTCCCTCCCTTAAAGTAAGAGTCCATGATTCAAATTCATATAATACAACTGGTAGAATAATATTTTATGTATTTTCATTTTAACGTTTTTTGAAAGGAGTTGGGATGTTAAGAGTCTCTGTAATGTAAAATAGCAAGCATTTTCAGAATTGAGCCTACGTTTAATATATTTGTGCATCTCATTCCTATTTGTGATTATTGTTCCTACGTATTTCAATTCAGCTATTTCTTCAAAAATTTCCCTCATTAGTCATTAGCTGTCCATTTCCATTATATAATGTATTTCTATGTGTAATCATAATCTAGTTTTATTGATATTTGGTTCCAGTCCCAATTTCTTAGTGTTTCTCAATAGTGCGTGCGTGTTGGGCTTTAGTATCTCTTCGCTATCGCCCAATAGTACTACATCATCAACATAAACTAACAGCTTATTAATACCATTGAATCGTAGGCCTTCTTCATCCTCTAAAAATTTAATGGCATGCTCTAGTACAAAATTAAATAGTAGAGGAGATAGTGCATCTGCTTGCTTCAACCCACTGTGAATTTCAAAAGTATCCGAAAACAGTTTTCCTACAAGCACCCTACTCTTTGTGCCATTTAGACACTTTTATATAAGTCTAACTAACATTTTTATGAATTCCGAACTCCAGGATACTTTATAACTTCTCCCTCTTAATTGGATTTTTAATCACTATCCGTAAATATTTTTAAAAATATTTATTGGTATATTCGGAGGTTTTTAAGAACATATCTGCATACATATTTATTTATTTAATATTGTTTTAGAGTAGGCCCTATACACTTCCTGGACTTACTTTTTATAAATATAATTGTTAATAAATAGAAGGCTGGTTGATTTTCTGGAAGTACTGGTTCGAATTTCCTGCATTTATTTTACAATTGAGTTTCAACTGGGAAATTCAAACAGATCGAGAATCGATCTTGGACCTTCAGTTTTTGTATGGTCTACATTAAATGTGCGCAATATTTCAGCAAATAACGTCACATGTAAATAATGTGTACTCTTATTTTGTCTAGACAGACGAGTAGAACATGAGTACGTTTAAGGAAGTACGTTTTGTGGTTTAAGTTTGTTGCATGAGGGATGATTATGAAAATATGTGAAACTTGAAAGGGCAAATAGCATATGCCTGTCGGAGAGCGCGGTGGCGGCCCCCTGGCGTAACATTCCTATCCGATGGACGCAACACTGTTAGTAACAATATAATAATAACTATCAATACCAAATGTAATATTTTCAACATATACGTGGTTTGGAATTTAATCCAGATATCTTGTGCATAATCTAATAAACGTTTTCAGGCGCTGGGATTGGAGATTCTACAATTAAAATGAACACTCTTCTCGGGTAACAAATGAAACCTGCTAGTCAGGATGCGATATGCCACTATAGCGCCAACCATATATAACAATAAATAATAGTTTAAAAAAACTAAAACAACACGCTTTATTACAAAACCGAACTAAAAATGAAAAATAATTTTAATTTCCAACACGCTTGGGATCAAATTAAAGTGGTCAACAAAAAAAAAATCATCTCCATCACATCTAGAATAAAAACTAGTTATATACAAAAAAATCACTTTACCGTCAAAAGCATGTGGTGCTCTATATCAATTAAATATATTTGATAATAAACAGATATTGATAAATGTAAAGTCTCTAAGAAGAAAATGTAAAAACCACAAAAAGCACCCCACGCTTTTGATGATAAAATTATTTGTTTTGGAGGTAATTCTAGTTTTATTCTAGATGCGTTGGAGATGATTTTTCTGTTGACCAGTTTAATTTTATCCCAAACGAGTTGGAAATTAAAATTATTTTTCATTCTTTTAGTTCAGTTCTCTAATAAAGCGTGCTGTTTTAGTTTTTTAAAAGTATTATTTATTTTTCATTTTTTAGTTTAATTTATTGTCATAAACCGGAATCCCATGAAAATTTAATTGCTTACGATATTTTTAGTGTCTAGGCACGAATATAATTATATTTTTTAAAAATTGTTATTTAACGTTATTATATATTTTTTTAATATTTTAATGTAGATAAATAGTTACAGTTAATCGCATCCTTCTCATATTTTTTATATAAATTACAATGTGGTAAGTTTACAAAATTGTCATTAATATTTTACAGAATAACATAAAAATGTAAAGGTCTTTAAATTCGATATTATTGTAGTATGAGCTAAAAGTAATAGGCCTACTCTTCTAAAAAATTCTCCGGGCCGGATTTGAACCAGCGACCTATGGATTACTGAAATTATATACCAGTACAGTCCACCGCTCTACCAACTGAGCTACCAGAGAATATAATATTATTTCCTTACAACGATGGACTAAAAAGTCGATACGTCCGCAACCTATTATATCGGTCTTTATTTTTCTGATGTTCTGATGATCCTGGCCAGGATCTTTGATGCAATTAATGAAATTATTGTATTGTCATTGGTCCTTTACGAGTATACAAAGTTTCAAGTGGATCCAATGTTCTTAAGTGGAAGAAAATCGTGTTGAAAGATTCCGTTACATAGATAGACAGATACAGGTCAAGCTAATATAAAGCGTGTAAAAAGAAACATGTTTTTCAATCTTTTGTAAACATTCGATGATAATATTTAATTGACGTAACGAAAATGAAAAATCTATTTAAGATTCTATATATCCGTCGCTGTGGTCTCGAGATAGCATGCTGCCTTGTCACGCAGCGGGTCCGGGTTCGATCCCCGGTCGGGGGCAGTTTTTCTGGGTGAGGTTTTTATCGGTGTTTTTCCTCACCTGTAAGACAAATGTCAGGAAAATGTTAAGGCCCAAACGGTCCCCGAAATCATATGGCCATCATCATAATCATCCTTCACCGGTGTGAAAAGCACCGGGAAGCTACCACATCTACAATTCCCTTGTAAAGCTGCAAGTATATAGCATTGCTGTGAAAGACCTGCCTTCGGGCATAATTACTATGGATGGATATATACATATACGTGTGTGTATGTATATATATATATATCATCTTTGTTTTATAAGTAAGGAAATTCTTTCTATTATTGTTTTTCGGAGGAACGTGCTCTCTTTTCAACTAGTAATTAAAATATTTTATGTAACGTTACAGCGCTTTTATTTATTTTTTTTTGGTGGGCAAGAATTTCAATTTAAAAGTATGCCACAGATGTTTCTTTTCTCTATTATCGTGTCCAGATGAACTCGTGGTCATCCACTAACCCAGTCTGCTTGTTGTCGCAAATTGATAGGTGTGAGACAATAGCAGAGTGACCTAGTAACATGCTCATGTAATTAAGTTCTATAAACACTGGGCCATTGTTCTAATTTACTGTTTTATTTACTATAACAGGACCTTATCTCTAACATCAAAATTCCATCAACTACCGAAAAAAATGTTTATAAAAATGTACAAATATAAGCATTAGTAGAGTTAAGATAAATTATGTACCTTCTCACAATTTTGCGAAATTTACAAATGTTTTAATTGCATCATAATTGACATAGGCGTTTTCTTGATTTGTACTGCAGATTTTAAATGTTTGCACCCATCTCTATCTCCTTCTGTTTAACCTCTCATAAATAATGTAAGTACAAGTTGACGCCCGTGGAAACCAAACGATTATAAGTAAAGTCTAGTCGTCAGAAGAGTAAAGAAAAATCACAGAATTAGCACTGAAAAAACCGATGTCTGAATTATAAAATGGTTTAAATTTTATTGCACTGTGCTTCTTGTATGCAAAAGTTTTTATATAACAAAGGATATATTTTTATAAATGCCGTGAGAAAACATTTAAATAACTCAGCAAATAGTAAGAAGAGAATGCAAAAGCTACTGCCATAAAAATGCTCCCGTTCGAATTCTAGGCAAAAGGAATATTTACCGATAAAAATACATTCGTTATTTTTCAAGTACATAGCAAAAAGAGTGGAAAGAAAAGAGCACGAACTCGAAAAGATCTTCAGTAACTCATGGTGAAGGTACCTTAATGGTTCGGGTGTGAATGAGCTCAGCTGGAGAAGGATTCATTGAAGGAAAGATGGAGCATATAGAACTTTCGGAGAAACATTTTTCACCTAACGTCGAAAAAATGGAACTTCTGGATAATTACGTATATATGCAGAATACCGTAATCATCAGAAGCATACGGCCAGGCAGGGCACTACATTGACAATACGAACATATGGTAACACTTGTCCAATCTCCGGATGTTAATTATGTTGAACGCCTTTTGGGTCATCTCAAAGAAAGACCTGGTACAAGAAATATTTAATCACTGTAAGCTTTCATAATAATGAATCTTTGGGAAGAAAGGATTCAGACAAACAATTTCGCCTCCGCGCTACTTCATTCAATGTCTAAACGCCTTGCAGCCATTGTAAAATCAAAATAATTGTCTGCAAAATATTAAATGTGCAGTGTAATCAGTGGGGAAATAATATAAAACAGTTCTTTCTTTGAATATGAAATCATATCATATTGACTTTATTATAAAAAGAAGGGGGATTTGGCAGAGAGGTGTAATGTCATTTTTCTTCATTTTGAGAAAAACTGTGTTTTATTAGTTAGTATACAAAGAATCAAGTTAGTTGAATATTGATAATCATGGAGATATTTACTATTCTACGTGATGGTATGAATTGTTCACGTATCTAAATACGGTATGCAGTTTCTTCTTTAAAACCGTGTACTACGCCACTATGACAATACACCTTCATATATTAATAGAATTAATAACAGAAGAGTAAATCAATTTATGTTTTATCAAGTATTTAGACACTTTATAGAAACTAAACTATTTATATAATTCAAAGTATATGAGATGTTTGTATACATAATGGTCTTGGTGGAGATTATGACATGTTTATTAATATATACTTTAAATTATCATGTTATTAACATGAGCAAACTGAAAGTAAGAAGATCGGTCAATAATTTTAAACTTCTTAATGTTCTAGAAATTTGGATATATAGAAAAGAAACAAAATTAAATTTTACAATGCAATGGCTATCCCTGTATTGATATATGAACGATTACTAAATGACAAGAATAAAGATTGGAAGCAATTGAGATGAGAATTTTAAGAAATATAGCAGGATATACTCTGCTGGATCCATCCATAGTATCCATCCATAGTAATTTTGCCCGAAGGCAGGTCCTTCACTGCAATCATAGCATTTTCATGCTATGCTTTGCAGCTTTACAAGGGAATTGTAGGTGTGGTAGCTTCCCGTTGCTTTCCACACTGGTGAATGGTGATGATGATGACGATAATGATAAGGATGATGATGATGGCCATATGATTTCGGGGACCGTTTGGACCTTAAAGCTTTCCTGACATTTGTCTTACAGGTGAGGAAAAACCCCTATAAAAACCTCACCCAGAAAAACTGCCCCGACCGGGATTGAACCCGGGCCCGCTGCGTGACAAGGCAGCACGCTACCTCGAAACCACAGATAAGAAGCGAAATTAAAATATAAGAAAGGAACTAAATATTTTAAAACTTATAGATCGAATAGTTAAATATAGGAACGCCTGGAAAGAACATGTTGATAGAATGCCACAAGAAAGATTTCCAAAATTATTGCTGAATTATAGGCCACACGCTATGTTGGACGCCCAACAGAAGATGTTCTGAACGATTCTAATTATTCTAGCTTTCATTAAACCGGAACGAGTCAACAGACTTGATCCTTGGATGACGAAAAAGGATGAAGAATGAAAATGAAAATAGAATTAAGAATAACGACAAATTCGCTATCTTTTCTTTGGTTAAGGAAAAATAAGGTTGCAAGGCTATCAATCCAAGTCACGTGACGTGATGTAACGTAAGATTTAGATTGTGTTTCCATTTAGGTTTTTACGAAAAAAAGAAAAGCAATTTTAATAAATAGAGGTATAAGACACGAGCCAAATGAGGTAAATTTAGAGCAATTAGGTAGTATTAGACGGGAAACCACCTGGTCACTAAAGAGTAAAACGAGGGAATATTTGAGAGAGAAGATTAATGATCTTGAATTGAATGCCAAAAATAAGAACATTGGAGAATTATATCAGGAAATTAAGATAGAGAAGAAAGGGTTTCAGGTTAGAACAAACATAATTAGGAATGAAAATGGGGATATGATTGCAGATTCCAGGAGTGTATCAAATAACTGGAAAAGTTACTTTAATCAGCTATTAAAGGTAGATACAGAACAGGATATTGAAGAGGATAATTTAACACACAGCAGATGTGCTAGTCGCAGAACCTAGTGCATTATAGGTTGAAATGGCGATTGAAAAATTGAAGATGTGTAAAGCATCAGGTTCAGATGAGATCCCAGCATAACTGATAAAATCAGGGGTTGCTTAAATGATGGATTTGATACGCTGGTTGCTTAGTATGATTTGGGAAGAAGCTCTTCCAGTTGAATGGAAGGAATCAATTATCTTACCAATTTATAAGAAAGGAGATAAAACTGATTGCAACAACTGTAGGGGCATCTCATTACTCTCAACTTCGTACAAAATTCTAACAAAATATATTAGCAAGCAGACTTGCTCCTTATATTGATGAGATTCTAGGAGATCATCAATGTGGATTTAGAAGTAACAGGTCTGTAATAGATCAGATTTTTAGTTTAAGACAGATTTTAGAAAATAAATGGGAATATAATGGTACCGAACATCAACTATACGTTGACTTCAAAATAGCATATGATTCAATTAAGAGGGAGAAGTTATATAGTATCCTGCTGGAGTTCGGAATTCCTACAAAGTTTGTTAGACTTATAAGAATGTGTCTAAATAGCACAAAGAGTACGGTGCGTGTAGGCAAAAGGTTTTCGGACACTTTTGAAATCCACAATGGGTTGAAGCAAGGAGATGCACTGTCTGCTTTTCTATTTAATTTTGTACTAGAACATGCCATCAAATCGTTAGAGAATGAAGAAGGCCTACAACTCAATGGTATTAATAACCTGTTAGTTTATGCAGATGATGTAATACTATTGGCCGATAGCGAGGAGATACTAAAGGCCAAGAAGCACACACTATTGAGTAACACTAAGAAATTGGGGCTGGAAATATATATTAATAAAAGTAAATATGTGGTCACACATAGAAATATATTATATAATGGAAATGGACAGCTAATGACAAATGAGGGAAATTTTGAGGAAGTAGCTGAATTCACATATCTAGGCACAATAATCACGAAGAGGAATGAGATGCACAAAGAAATTAAACATAGGCTCAATTCTGAAATGCGTGCTATTATGCATTACAGCGACTCTTGACGTCCCAACTCCTTTCAAAAAACGTTAAATTGAAAATATATAAAACTATTATTCTACCAGTTATATTATATGGGTGCGAAACATGGACTCTTACTTTTAGGGAGGAAAGGAGATTACAGGTATTTGAGAATAAAGTTCTTAGGAAAATTTTTGGACTAAAGAGAGATGAACAGACAGGTGAATGGAGAAGACTTCGTAACAGTGAATTACATGGTCTTTATAGGAAACCAGATATAATAAGAACAGTTAAGTATCGTAGATTGCGATGGGCGGGTCATGTGGTAGGAATGGAAAATAAAAGACGTGCATGAAGCTTCTTGTAGGAAAACCAAAAGGAAAACGCCCAGTTGGTAGACCAAGAATGAGGTGAGAGGATAACATTAACTATGATTTGAGGGAAGTCGGTTATACAGAGGATGATTGGAAAATATTGGCTCAGGATAGGGATGTATGGAGAGCTTATGCCCGAGCGGCCATGAACCTACGGGTTCGATAGTGCCAGTGAGTTAGTGTGAGAGGTATAAGACAAGGGTGTAGTTCATCACCTACTCTTTTTAATTTATATATTAATGACATCATCCGAAATTGGAAAAGTAATGTTAATGTAGGTATACGAATGAACCGTTTTAAAATATTAAATGTTTTAATGTATTCCGATGATGTGGTTATTATTCAAGAAAATGGAAATAATTTGCAGTACTCTTTACATCTATTAAATCAGTTACGCCAAGAATATAATTTTAAAATATTAAAAGAAAACGAAATTAATGGCATTTTGGGGAAATGAACATATAAGATCTAAAATCATAATAGACAACAAACCTCTGGAACAAGTAACAAATTTTAATTATTTGGGTTGTAATTTTACTATAAACAAAAAAATTGAAAGAAACATAAATTAGAAACTGTCAACATTTCAAATGATATGTGGAAATATAGATCATTAAAGAACAAAACAAGAAGAGATACTAGATTGAAGTTTTATTAAACATTGGCAGTTCCTGCATTACTTTATGGGAGCGAAACTTGGGTAATGATAAAAACATTACAAAGTAGACTACAAAGCGTAGAAATGAACTTCCTTAGAAGAACAAAAGGCTCCACAAGAATGGATCGAATAAAGAATGAAGATATAAGAACAGAGTTAAATATATATCCATTGAATGATAAAATCAAAGAATATAGAGAGAAATTGTTTAGACATGTAGAAAGAATCATTGTAACTAGATTACCAAAATCAGCATTTAACTACAAGCCAAGGGTTTCAAAGAATGTAGGAAGTCCAGTGAAAAGATGGACAGAACAACTGTGAGGCGGAACAGGAAATTAGCCTAGTCCGTGAAGTGAAGAAGAAGAAGAATTATATTATTACTCGCTCCTGAAAATGACAGCATCGCTATCGAAACACGTCGACGGTTTTTGAACCTAACGTTTAGTGAATGGACTCTGTATAATATAGTAGCATATTTACGAAGCAACATATATATATATATATATATATATATATATATTGTACGAAATAAAGTGTTTTTCTTCCATTAGTAACTTTATGATTTTTCCCCCATGCTTGTACACCCTTAGACAAAAAAAAAGAGTCACCTCTTGATTCTATCAACCGATCGGGGAACTTCGTGAGCACTCGCAGAAGCCTTATTCACATTAACACGTTTTCAGTAATTGTACTGTGTTGTTTGCTAGTTTTTTTATTTGCATATATGCTACAACCCGTGTTTCACCAATGGTATATCACGGGATATTTACAGTTTTACAATTGTTCAATTATTGTTCTAGTTGTTCTTGTAGTTGACGGAAGATCCTCATAAGAAATTCTGCAACGTTGACTGTGTTAAAGTGGAACCTTCAGAATATTTGGCGGAGTAGCAATTTGTAGTACAGCTGGTGGATCTCTGGAGAACATGTTGCATTCAGTCATCAGATGGTGGGCCGTCTGCAGTGATTTTTCTGGGCAGTTGCAGTAAGGTGAAGCAGTTTTGTTCATTTTGTGTAGGAAGGATTTAAATAGTCCATGGTTGGTGAGAAATTGTGTGGTTATATAGTTAGGCCATAAGGATAGGGACAGTCTATAGGGTATGTTGGGGATGAACATTTTGGTATGGAAGCCGTCATTTGATTTGGTGTAAATTAAATTCCAGATTGTTTCATTGTATTCTTTTAATAACTGCTTGCCTCGTGTTATAGGGATGGAGTTGTAGTCGATAGTACATTTTGTAGCTAGCGGCTATTTTAGCCAGATAGTCAGCTCTCTCATTCCCTCCAAGACCTGCGTGACCTTTAACCCAGTGGAGGTCAATCTTACTCGTCTTTTTTAGTACGATTAGCTTTTTTCTGATTTGGATCGACAAAGGGTTGGTTGCTTTTCTATTGGCTATGGCTAGAAGAGCGGCTTGTGAATATTCTAACGTAGTGCACACTCAAGTAACATAAAAGAGAGAGCTTGCCTCTGTGTTTTTCGTGGTCGAGAGGTTTAACACGCAACATCTGCGTTCGTAACCTCACGTGTTCGATTCCCGTTCTACTTTTTTTTTTTTTACTGAATGTTAGGATAGCATTTTGCCTGTAATATAGTTTCATATTTGATTTTATATTTGAGTTTTCTAGCTTTAATGCACACACAAAACACATAAATGAAATCCTTCTAATAATTAAATGAAGCAGGAAAATAATATCTTCTAAAATGAAACTTTAACAAAAACAAAATCAATATCGGGTGTGTGAATCCTCAGCATCTATTGCCGCCCTCAATCTGCGGGACATCAAATTTCTACAGGCACGTGGACGATCGGCTAGAGCATCCCAAGCGTCTTGAATTTGTGCCCATGAGCCATCTTTCGTTTTTCGTGTATCTGCAGGCCAATTAGAGTTCATCCCTATTTTCATCTTAGCCCATACAATTTCGACTGGATTCAACCTGGTGAACAGCGAAATTTGATTTGCCTTCTCCTTTAACAATGAAATCAAATTTCGCTAAACATATTTCAGAAAGCGGGCACAGTTTCCACAATATCGATAATACAATGTAAATTATACACAGAGAAAACAACAGACACAAAATTAACATTTTACAAGAAATCGAAATTATCAAGAAGGCCAAGAATACAACATTCCCAACTAAAATGTGCCTAATAAGCAAAACCCTCTATTATACATACAGTTAATTCAATACTACTACAACAATTCCAAAAGATGAAGCATGCATCGAAAGGCCTAGAGTGAAATCAACGAAAATTTTAGATAGTTGAGGAAGACGGTAGTATACAAGGTAAAAATAAATAATAGTTTTAACAAACTAAAACAACACGCTTTATTAGAAAACCGAACTAAAAAATGAAAAATAATTTTATTTTCCAAAACGCTTGGGATGAAATTAAAATGGTCAACAAAAAAATAATATCCAACACATCTAGAATAAAACTAGACTTATCTACAAAAAAAAAATAATTTTAATATCAAAAGCGTGGGGTGCTCTATATCAATTAATACTTATATTTGATAATAAACAGATATGGCAAAAGTAAAGTCTCTAAGAAGAAAACGTAAAAACCATAAAAAGCACCCAACGCTTTCCATGGTAAAATTATTTTTTTATGGATAACTCTAGTTTTATTCTAGATGTGTTAGAGATGATTTTTTTGTTGACCACTTTAATTTTTCCCCCAAGCGTGTTACTTATTTACTTACTTACTCACTGGCACTATCGAACCCGTAGATTCATGGCCGCGCGGACATAATCTCTCCATACATCCCTATCCTGAGCTAATGTTTCCCAATCATCTCCAGTATAATCTACTTCCCTCAAATCATAATTAATGTTAATCTCCCACCTCATTAATTATTGGTCTACCAACTGGGCGTTTTACCTCTGGTTTTCCTACAAGAAGGTTCCATACACGTCTTTCATTCCCCATTCGTGCCACATGTCCTGCCCATCGCAGTATGCGAGACTCAACTGTTCTCATTATATCTGACTACCTATTATGACCACGTAATTCACTGTTATGCAGTCTTCTCCATTCAACTGTCTGTTCATCTCTCTTTGGTCCAAAAATTTTCCTAAGAACTTTATTCTCAATTACTCGTAATCTCCTTTCCTCCCTTAAAGTAAGAGTCCATGTTTCGCACCCATATAATATAACTGGTAGAATAATAGTTTTATATATTTTCAGCTTAACGTTCTTTCAAAGGAGTTGGGACGTCAAGAGTCTGCAATGCATAATAGCATGCATTTCCAGAATTGTGCCTATGTTTAATTTCCTTGTGCATATTATTCCTGTTTGTGATTATTGTTCCTAGGTATTTGAATTCAGCCACTTCCTCAAAATGTCCTTCATTTGTCATTAGCTGTCCATTTCCATTATATAAATGTATTTCCATGTGTGACCATATTTTTAGTTTTACTGATATTTACTTCCAGTCCTAATTTGTTTAGTGTTACTCAGTAGTGTGTGCGTGTTGTCCTTTACTATCTCCTCGCTATCACCCAATACTACTACATCATCAGCATAAACTAACAGCTTATTAATATGATTGAGTTGTAGGCCTTATTCATCCTCTAAAGATTTGATGACATGCTCTAGTACAAAATTAAATAGTAGAGGAGATAGTGCATCTTCTCTTGCTTCAATCCATTGTGGATTTCAAAAGTATCCGAAAACTGTTTGCCTACACGCACCCTACTCTTTGAGCGATTTAGAAACATTCGTATAAGTCTAACTAACTTTTTAGGAATTCCGAACTCCAGCAGGATACTATATAACTTCTCCCTCTTAATTGAATCATATGCTTTTTTGAAGTCTACGTATAGTTGATGTACAGTACCATTATATTCCCATTTCTTTTCTAAAATCAGTCTTATACTAAAAATCTGATCTGTTGTACACCTGTTTCTTCTAAATGCACATTGTTGATCTCCTAGAATGTCATCAATATAGGGAGTAAGTCTGCTTACTAATATATATGTTAGAATGTGTACGAAGTTGAAAGTAATGAGATGCCCCTGTAGTTGTTGCAATCAGTTTTATCTCCTTTCTTATAGATTGGTAAGATAATTGATTCCTTCCGTTCATATGGAAGATCTTATTTTTCCCAAATCATACTAAGCAACCAGCGTATCTTGTCCATCAATTTTCCTCCCCCTGATTTATCAGTTCTGCTGGGATCTCATCTGAACCTGATGCATTATACATCTTCAATTTTTCAATTGCCATTTCAACCTCTAATGCACTTGGCTCTGCGACTAGCATTTCTGTTGTCTGTAACTTATCCTCCTCAATATCTTGTTCTGTATGTACATTAATAGCCGATTAAAGTAACTTTTCCATCTATTTAATATACTCTTATAATCTGCAATCATATCCCTATTTTCATTCCGAATTATGTATGTTCTAGCCTGAAACCCTTCTTCTCTATACTAATTACCTGATATAATTCTCTAATGTTCCTATTTTTTGCGTTCATTTCAAGATCATTAATCTTCTCTCTCAAATATTCCCTCTTTTACTCTTTAGTAGCTTGGTGGTTTCCCATCTAACACTACCCAATTGCTCTAAATTTACCTCATTTGGCACGTGTAACCATTTCATTTTTGCTAGCTTAATTTCTTTACAATGTCGGCACATTCCTCATCAAACCGTTTCTTGTTTTGCCTCTTTTTTAAACAACCAATGCTTTGTGATGCTGAAAATTTAATAGTATCTCTTATAGCCTCCCATTCTTTATTTATATCAGTTTCTTCTTCGTTTGCCACATTGTCATTTGAAGATTCCAGTACTTCAAATCTATTAACAATTTTGATTTGGTATTCTTGCCGCATTTCATCATTTTTCAAGTTTTTTAATTCATATTTTACAGAATCATCTGTAGCGTTTGTTCCTCTCATAAGCGATAGCCGTTGTCTGATGTTCACTCTGACCAGATGATGATCCGAATTGCAGTCTGTCCCTCTAGCTGATCTAACATCAATGATGCTACTGTGTGCCAGCGTTTATCCACTAATACATGATCTATCTGGTTCCGAGTTTCTCCATCTGGAGACGTCCAGGTGTATTTATGAATATCCTTATGCTGAAATGTTGTGCTCTTAACAATAAGATTCTGTGATGTGGCAAATGTGACTAATCGTTACTATCCTCATGAAGACTGAATTTGCCTATTGTTGGTTTGAATATATCTTCCCACCCCACTTTTGCATTAAATTCTCCTAAGACAATGTTCATGTGATATCGTGAAAGGCTATCAAATAAGCATTCATATTCTTCATAGAACGCATCCTTGATCTTGTCATCTTTATCTTCTGTGGGGGCATGTACATTTACAATATAAAACTCATGTCGTTTACCCTTAGAATTATGTATGATATCCTATCACTAACAAACTTAATATCTCGGATAGCGGATAGTATTCTCCTTCTGACTAAAAACCCGTTCCAAATGCAGGTCTTTCTGCACCCCCATAGTATAATGCAAAGCTTCCTGATTCCTGACTACCTACTCCTGGCCACCTAACTTCCTGTAAAGCGACTATATCCAAGGGTCTTTATCTAGTTCCCGCGTTAATATCTGTAGTGTCCCGCTATTGTATAAAGTCCTAACATTCCAAGTTCCTATGGAACATGCCCCTATGTTTGAGTCTTTGGCATGGGTTCACTGAAGTAGTCCCCGCCCGGAGAACCGAATGGGGGACTATTTGACCTCCGGAAAATTTTACCCCAGATGAACCCATGTCCGCATTTCTTGACGGTTGTATTTTTACATTGAAAGATCATCACTCTTTCGCCCAAGGTACTTTTTTCGTCTGGCTTATCACCTTCGACCAGTCCGGCATGGGTAACCCTATCGGCAGCAGTGCTACCGCCGGCATAGCTCTCAGGATCATTTAAGCATGCAAGCCACTCCACCACGACAAGGTAAAGATACCAAGCGTGTTGGGAAATTAAAATTATTTTTTTAATTTTTTGTTCGGTTTTTTAATAAAGAATGTTGTTTTAGTTTCTTAAACTATTATTTATTTTTTTATTTTTAGTTTGGTTATCTAATAAAGCGTGTTCTTTCAGTTTTTAAAGTATTGTTTATTTTTTTAATTTTTAGTTTAATCGATTGTCATAAACCGGAATCCTATGAAAATTTAATTGCTTAATACTTTTCTAAAAACAACCTCCGGCCAGGATTTTAACCAGCGACCTATTGATTGCTGAAATTATATATCACTACATTCCACCGCTCTACTAACTGAGCTCTTACAACGATTGACTAAAATGTAGATAAGTCCGCAACCTATTACACAGGTTTTTATTTTTTTGATTTTCCGATGATTTTGGCCAGGATTTTAGAAAAGAACTATGAAATTATTGTATTGTCATGGGTCCTTTACAAGTATATAAAGTTTCAAGTCGATCCTATGTTTTTAAGTGGATGAAAATCGTGTTCAAAGATTCCGTTACATAGATACAGGTTCGTTACATAGACAGATACAGGTCAAGCTAATATAAAGCGTGTAAAGTAGCTATATAATTTAACATTGTTATAACCTCAACGGTTATAAAAAATTACGAACTTAAAAAGTATAAATTAATTCAAATGTCGAAATGAAATGTATTTAATTCATAAAACGTTTTAATACAAATATCACGAAAAAACTGCGTAATTGAAGACGCGAACCTGCGTTCTTCATTAACGGAAACAGTGACCGCGTTTTTTATCGCTGACCTATCAGGACACGTGGAAAAGTCTTCAGTCCATGCCACATAACACAGTAGCTCAGGGACTGCACAATTATGACCAGTTTCCTAGTTTGAACCCAGCGCTCTGCCGAGTATGACGTAGAAGAAATGTGCGTCCAAGAGATGACTCATTTTTTTTTGTGGAAGGGTGTACACATCTCTCGTCTTACTTGGATACCACCAGTCCAGAGTGGAATTTTAACTCTCAGTCTCATACCTGATTTTTGACCGCACAAGGATATGAAGGATCTCCCAAAAAAAGTGATCAGCTCAATACCATCGCCACCTTCAAGACTATACAAACATTTATACTTTAATAGTAAACAAGAAAAATATCACATGAGTTATTATGAACGACCAGATGGTGTTCAGGGTCTGCTTGGAACTTAAGGTTTAATGTTCTACAATTGAGGGTAAAAAAAACTAAAAGAAAACACAGGAAACTTGTTCCGATCGGGAATCGAACGTGACCAACCCGTAACGACGTAATCCCTACACTATATCCATGCACTTTTAAATTGCTGTAAATTTAATGTTGAAACACATTATGTTTGTTTTTGTTTAATAATTATTTATAAAACTTTTCAGGGCGATAATTTCCCATCCTATTGTTCTAAAATTGGTTGAAATATAAAATTCGCTCGACTTCCATGAACAGATGCCACCGGACATAATATAACATTTAGGAACTGATGAGAAAGTATTTTTCCATTTATGGTCGGATAAATAACCCCACTACTAGTATGTAATTAAAATAGCAATAAGGAATCTGCATTAGACGAATTAGAAACATCAATAAGAAAAATGAAATGCAGAAAAGAAATCACCTGGGCCTGATAACATAAATGCAGAACTTTTGAAATACGTAGTTTTGTTATTAAAATTAAAATTATTACACATCTTTAATATGTGTTCAATAAACAAAGAAATGTCCAAAAGATGGCTCATTGCAAATGTTATATCAATTTGTAAAAAAAGGAGATAGAAATAAAACAAGTAAATAAAGAGGAATCAGTATTTTGAACTCTGTATATAAAATATATGCAGGTAGATTACTTAATAGATTAAAACCAATAGCAGATGCATTGCTTTTAGAAGAATAGAACGGTTTTGACAAGGAAGGTCCTGCTCTGACATTATATTCACTATGAGACAGATAATAGAAAAGGGACGAGAATTCGATTTACCCACATACTTAGCTTTCGTTGATCTTGAAAAAGCCTTTAATAAGGTGATAAGAAGAAAATTATGGGAAATAATCGAGGCAAGAGGGTACCCGGCTCTACTTATAGAAGGAATAAAAAGTCTTTATAATGGCACGAAAATTATCCTTAATTTAGATGATTATTCCAGAGAAGAAAATGTAATAAATCAAGGAGGTCGACAAGGGTGTACATTATCACCTACATTGTTTAATATATATTTTGACGACGTTATACGAAAATGGAAAAAATCAAGTCCAATAGGAATACAAATTAATAAGGAAATGTATATGAATATTTTAGTGTATGCAGACGATCTGATACTTATACAGAAGTCAGAGGATGATTTACAAAGAGCCATTTACATGCTGAATCAATTAGGACTCTATTATAATCTCAAAGTCTCAGCTTCAAAAACTAAAATTATGGCTTTTCAGGACAAACTACCAGTCAGAGCAGAATAGTAATCAGTAATAAAATAATAGAACAGATAGCACACATTTAACGATCTTGGTTCAGATATAACATACACCTACGGTTGGGATATACATAATAAATTAAACCGATATCAAATGATTGTGGGCACCATAAGAAGAACCCTCCGAAAGACTCGAAGAGAAACTCAGCTCAGATTTTATAAAATCATGGCTGTTCCTGTTCTTTTATATGGATCTGATTCTTGGGTATACAAAAAATATCTCACACATTCAAGCCAATGAAATGAAATTTTTAAGATCTGCAAAAGGATGTACACGAATGGATAGATTACACAATGAACCAATCAGAAATGAACTGGAGATATTTTCAATAGTCGATAAACTAGAAGAACACAAATACCAATGTAAGAACTTTGGACAGAATGGACAATACAGGATTACCCAAAAAGATCAACACCTACAAACCACATACAAAAAGATCTTTGGGGCGACCAAAGGAAACGATGGACTTGAGACCGGAACAGGTAGCATTGATCTAATCCTGGAAAGGAAGAAGAAGAAGAAGAAGAAGAAGAATCTGAACAATTTCAACAGGTTTAAGTTTGGGAAAGTGAATTGCTGTAAAGGAAGGATAAATTTTAAATACGTAGAATTCGACATTTATACCTAGAATTGACAATCACATATTAGTCCAACGCTGTGGCCTTGGGGTAAATCGTTTCCTCATATGCAGCAGGTCGGGGTTCTATCCCCGGTCAGGACAAGTACCATGGGTAAAGTTTTCTTCGAAATTTTCCTCATCGTAAAACAAATGTCGGAAAAAATTAAAGCTCAACTAGTCCCTGGACGTCATCTGGCCATCACAGTCATCCATATCATATCCCCTAGTTAGGAATGAACGAAAATTGAATAGTGTGTCTTATAATATTATAATGATATTGTGAAAAGAAAAATTAATAATCTGAACCAGGAATGAAACCGCGGACCTCTAGTTCTCTAGACTAGTGTGCAGCCCACTACACGATTCTAGACCTGATGGTATAGTGGGCTGCACATATTCTGGAGAACTAGAGGTCCATGGTTCGATTCCTGCTTCAGACATTAATTTTTATTTTCACAATACCATTATAATATTATAATATGATCAGTTATTGGAACTGTGTTAAAATAACAGTATTTGAAAATTTTAAATAGTGTATTTTGTTTTAAACGTTTGTGTTTTTTGGAAGGTTGCCCTGGTAACGAGCTGATCACTTATATAGGGAGTACCTCCAGTCATAGTGTGTTCAAAAAATGTATGTGTGATCCAAAGTCTGAAATCCTCCCGACAGGGCGTGTCCCTTTATGACCCGTGTGGCGTGGGAGAGATTAAACTATGATAAAAAGGTGAGAGGTATATATAATTACATATTTCTCGCAATTTTGAATCGATTGAAATGAACAAAAATGAATAAATAAAATCATGAAAGTTGAATGTCAGTCTTTTAGTTAATTTGGTAATCGAAGGAATTAACGTTCAGGCTGTACTATTAACATTTTAGGGGTCCCGGATTCTAATTCCGGGATCGATCAATGTCAAATATTTTCTTTAATTTATCGACAATTAAAACTAATGCGGGGTTGGAATTTCATATATTTTAATAACTTCTTGTTAGTCCGGAACGCATGGAGCATATTAAAGCGGCTGCAAAAGGAGAAGTTAAGCTTAATAAAAACTAATTCGTTAATTATAATGTATTCATTGGTTCAGAAAACACAATACTGCTGTAATTCTTATCTTCCACTAAACAAATAATGCTAATAATGAACCAATTAAATCCGGCGTCATAACAGGTGTCGCCATTCCTCTTTATCCATCCACTGGTTCCGTCCGAGACTTAGGTTTGGTTTTTTAACATTTTTTTCTTATTACAAATAACGAGGAGCTGGCCCGTTACTTTAACCCTCAACCTGGAGTGCCAGGTTATAATGTTTCCCCTAATCCAATATCACCATGCAAGGCAGCAGTGCTCGGTCTCGAGTATTTTATTTCCTTGGTACTCACCATATCCCCTATCCGTCACCTGGGGATGCACCCGATATCGGAGACTAGCAACTCCACACGGATAATACTAATAACTTGCAAAGAGAAAGTATTTTTCATCTAATTATCTCTAAAAATAATACAGAAACTATTGACAGTAAACTGCATTTAAAAATAGATAGTGTTGTTTCTAATACTAGAGTATTTTAAATAGATTGACAACTAATTCGTAACTTATCAAATAACTCATGGCATTCAAATAAATATATAATACTAATGTAGAGCTTTCAGGAATTATATCAATTTATGTTTGGAAGAAACTAATAACAGGCAGCTCCTGAAAGTGCGTTGTGTACGGGATTTTGTTCGTGATAATGAAGCAGATAAGGGAGAATATAAAATATATTGGCAAATAATATACTCCTGTAGAAAAGCACCTAGAGGTTCGCATGGCTTAACGTTACAAATCAACAGAAAATTACTGTGAATAATATCGCATACATTTTCATAAGTAATGCCACGAGTGATTTCCAATTTATCTACAGTGGCAATTGTTAGGATTATTTAACGAATAAAATTCAGCTGTTTACTCACAAATCATTGTTTAACTATAGTTATTTTAAAATATTTATATATTTAATGTAAACGGCGATGTTTGAGAACAAATCAGAAATTTGAGGTTATGTTCATTCACTGCTGCTTGATCATATTATTTATTGCCAAATAAGATCGCAATATTGTAAGAGTGCACCCAAGTGGAGAAATAATGAAACACATCAAACTATAATAAACATTACGGGTTATTCATTTATTTTTTTTATCAAACAACTCAGTTATATTCAAGGAATATTTTTATTATTTGCTATATTCAATGTATTTGTTGGAGACAAATGATGCTTTGACATGTTCAGAACATTAAAAAGGAGGAGCTTTCTTTATCACAAAGGCAGGAGCTGATAAAGAGAAATCGGTAAAGAGCGAGGTGAAACATGACTGTCATTGGTTGTAAAACAACATTCATTGAAACGGGATTGGTCATTGACTAGCATTTGTGGCATGAGTTAAATAGTCAATATAATTATGCACGTCAGAGGGTTTGAAATTTAATCTAGAAACTTTAACTGAGATTTACAATTTAATAAAATAAAAGTAAATGCAAGTGGAAAAGTAGATTTGAAAAAATCACGAAAATTTTAACGCCTGTTTGACGTCAGTAACACAATCATAGAAAAGTTTATAAAAGACAAAGTTGCCATATCTGAGGCGTTGCGCCAGGTTCTACAATTACAGGATTACAGCAATGTCACTCGGAAGTATGGGCCTACCTCTACGCACCAACCGCCTTTATCGCCTGGTACTAATTTTATAAGACACTAAGTGTCTCCTATGACTAATGTGAACAAGATTGAGTTAAGAAAAATATATATAATTTCTGTATCCGGGAACGAACTTGGACCATCAAAGCCCATAGTTACACCCCTTACCGCCTAGGTTATCTGGCCCACAGAAAAATAATATAATTATATATGAATCTAAGTCTCATGCAAAGAGACTGATAAAACAAGAAATGAAATAAAAACAAAAATATAATGTGAAGAAGTTACCGACATGTTCTGAAACTACATCCGCTAACAGACTCTGTTGATAGATGTCTGAAAGCATCGTGATGGAGAATAACTAGATCATCGTTATAATAGATTTTTTGCACGTTCACGGGTATTTCTAACGTGTGACGATGCACTTCTTCTGCTCTAGTTTGCATTGCTCGGACAGGTGCCCCTGGCTAGATCGTGTCGGAAGAAAGACAAACCACAGCAATGCTAGGACAACATGGCACACATTAATAATGATAGTTTGTAGAATTCGTGAAGGTAGTGGTCACTTCGTGTGTTTCATCATCCTACCGTTGTAATTGTTTTAAAATAAAAAGTAAACGCTCTTGTTGAATTTTCATGAACACGGTGAATATATTTACTGTCTTTATTTGGAGGTCATTCTATTATCCTACTTTGCAACGGAGATTAATATCTATCTACACCTATTTACAATTTCATATTTTACTTCTTGCATTATCAATTTTCAATCTTTATTAAAAATAAATAAAATAAAATACAGACTATATCTTTACTGAGAAGAAATACGACAGTTACCAATAATCTTCCTTCTAGCATCTGATCAATCCACAAACGGGACCCGTTTTCTGGATGAGATTTGTTTTTCCTCACTTAGAAAATGAATGTCACCAAACTTTTAGGCGTAACACATAATAATCCATGGCATATTCGCCTTGTTTTGTATTAATTGATGAGTGACTGTTTTGTAATGTTTTAAATATTTGTGTTGTCTCGGAGATATATCCGGCATTGAGCGGATCACTCATCCGAGGTACGCCCTCCATTCCTTATCTGGTCAAAAAAAACTAACCCAGAGTCAAAAATCCTCCCGACAGCCCGTGAAGAGTCCGGCAGGTAAAAGTTATGTTATATTATATCATATTATATATTATATTATTTATATTATATTATATATTATAATTTATTATTATTATATTATCTTACTTTAATTTTAATGTTAATGATATTATATTAAATATTTCTTTATATTCTCTTATCTTCATATTATCTTCTACCTATTCTATTATCTTATATTATATTATATTATTACTATATATTATATTATCTTATATTCTATTCTCTTCATATTCTCTTCCTCTATATCTTCTCTTCTCTTCTCTTCTCTTCTCTTCTCTTCTCTTCTCTTCTCTTCTCTTCTCTTCTCTTCTCTTCTCTTCTCTTCTCTTCTCTTCTCTTCTCTTCTCTTCTCTTCTCTTCTCTTCTCTTCTCTTCTCTTCTCTTCCTTCTCTTCTCTTCTCTTCTCTTCTCTTCTCTTCTCTTCTCTTCTCTTCTCTTCTCTTCTCTTCTCTTCTCTTCTCTTCTCTTCTCTTCTCTTCTCTTCTCTTCCTTCTCTTCTTCTTCTCTTCTCTTCTCTCTCTTTCTCTTCTCTTCTCTTTTCTTCTCTTCTCTTCTCTTCTCTTCTCTTCTCTCTCTTCTCTTCTCTTCTCTTCTCTTCTCTTCTCTTCTCTTCTCTCTCTTTTCTTCTCTTCTCTTCTCTTCTCTTCTCTTCTCTTCTCTTCTCTTCTCTTCTCTTCTCTTCTCTTCTCTTCTCTTCTCTTCTCTTCTCTTCTTCTCTTCTCTTCTCTTCTCTTCTCTTCTCTTCTCTTCTCTTCTCTTCTCTTTCTTTATATTCCTTCTCTTATTCTACGCATGAGCGGGTGACCTCACTGGTGAGTTTCTGTAAAAGGAATTCAATGATAATTGGAAATACAATGTTTCAACAGCATAAAAAGAAGAAGATACACATGGATAAGCCCTATGGACAACAAACGATACCAGATCGACTACATACTGATACAGGAAAGATTCCGAAATTGCTTGAAAAATTTGAAGACGCTACCAGGAGCAGATATCAATTCAGACCATGTCCTACTAATAGGCGAAGTAGATATTTGCCTGAAGAAGATAAGAGGAAGACAGGCAACAAAGAAGTTTGACTTGGAGAAACTCAAAACTGAAGAGGAAAGGAGAAAATTCCAACAAAATTTTCAAGAGAAAGCCTCTACCATGGAAATCTCATATGGCAATACAAAGGAACACTGGAGTCATTTGAAAAACCTCTATACAGACAGCTGCAGAGGAAACAATAGGATACAAAGAGAGCAAGAATATTAAAAAACCTTGGGTCACAGAAAAAATGTTGGAGAAGATGGAAGAAAGAAGAAAATGGAAAAATAGCAATACAGAAGAAGCCAAAAGAAATTACAGGAAACTAAACAACGAACTTAGAAGAGAAACTGACAAGGCAAGGGAAGAATGGATGTAAACAGAAATGTGAATAACTAGAGAATCTGGAGAGGAGAGGAAAATATGATTTAATGTACCAGGAAGTTAAAGGCTTGGACTATGGAAAAAAGAGCAGGAAAAACTATGTGGCTGATTGAGGACGAAAATAATGAAGAAATAACAGACAAACAGGGAATTATGAATACATGGGAAAAATATGTAGAAGAGCGGTATGAGACAAGAAATCGTCCGACTAACTTGGATATAGAAAATGAAGAAGACGTATCAGAAGATGAAAAAGGATTTTCAATTCTGAAGGAAGAAGTTGAACTAGCAATTAAGGAAATGAAAAATGGTAAAGCAATAGGGGTAGATGGAATCCACATTGAATTAGTTAAATGCCTGGGCGAAGGAAAGAAGGAAATTTTGCGTTTATGCAACAAGATATATAAAGAAGGTGAATGGCCCGAAGAATTGACTGAGACAGTGTTAATAACCAATACCGAAGAAAAACAATGCAAAGAAATGTAAGGAGTTCAGAACTATCAGCTTGATATCACACTCAGCAAAGATTCTCCTGCGAACACTAAATCGACGTTTACGTTCTAAGATGGAAAGCGAATTGGAAGAAGAACAGTCTGGCTTCAGGAAGGGAAAGGGTACAAGAGATGCAATTGGATTGATACGAAACAATAGGAAAAAGATATATAGAAAAAGATAAAGACGTTTTATGCAGTATTTGTTGACCTGGAAAAGGCCTTTGACAGAGTGAATTGGAATAAACTCCTGAAGATCTTGAAGAAAATTGGCGTGAAATGGAAGGAGAGGAGGCTCATAAGTAGTCTTTATGTGAAACAGCGAATAAAAGTGAAGATAGGAGAAGAAATGTCAGAGGGAAGAGAGATTGGAAGAGGGGGTAAGGCAAGGATGTCCTCTATCACCTACCCTTTTCAACATCTACCTGGAAGACCTAATGAAGAACTGCTTCAGTAATACGGGAGGCGTAAACATGGGAGGAAGAAGAATAAAGTGCATAAGATTTGCTGATGATATGGCTTTGCTAGCAGAAGATGCCACGACATTGAGGAACATGCTGATGGAGCTGAATGATAAGTGCGAGGATTATGGGATGAAGATAAATATAAATAAGACAAAGGCCATGATTATAGGAAAGAAACAAAGGAAGATAAACATGAAGATTAAAGATGAGGCCATTGAGCAAGTGGAGAGCTTCAAATACTTGGGTTGTACTATCAGTAGTAACATGAAATGCAGTCAAGAAGTAAATCAGAGGATAGCAATGGCAAAAGAAGCTTTCAACAAGAAGAGAAGCATTTTCTGCGGACCTATGGCAAGAGAAATAAGAAAGAGGCTAGTGAAGTGCTTTGTGTGGAGTGTAGCATTATATGGTGCAGAGACGTGGACATTACGACGGAATGAGGAAAAGCGACTGGAAGCTTTTGAGATGTGGATACGGAGAAGAATGGAACGTATAAAATGGACAGACAAAGTAAGAAATGAAGATGTGCTAGGCAGAGTGGGTGAAAGAAGAACAATGCTGGAACTCATAAAGTAGAGGAAAAGAAATTGGATTGGCCACTGGCTAAGAAGAGACTGCCTGCTGAAGGATGCTCTAGAAGGAATGGTCAACGGAAAGAAAGTTAGAGGCAGAAAAAGACATCAGATAATAGACAATATTAAAATAAATGGTTTGTATGCAGATACAAAAAGGAAAGCTGAGTCAAGGAAAGAGTGGAGAATGCTGAGTTTGCAGTGAAAGACCTGCTTTTGAGCAGAACACTATGAATGAATGAATATTATATTATATTATGTCCACCGCTGTGGTCTCGAGGTAGAGTGCTGCCTTGTCATGCAGCGGGCCCGGGTTCGATCCCCGGTCATGGCAGTTTTTCTGGGTAAGGTTTTTATCGGGGTTTTTCCTCACCTGTAAGACAAATGTCAGGAAAACTTTAAGGCCCAAACGGTCCCCGAAATCATATGGCCATCGTTATCATCATCATCTTTATCATTATTATGATCATCATAATCATAATCCTTCACCGGTGTGGAAAGGAACGGGAAGCTACCACACCTTCATTTCCCTAGTAAAGCTGCAAGCATAGCATGAAAATGCTATGATTGCAGTGAAGGACCTGCCTTCGGGCAGAATTACTATGTATGGATGGATATTATAGTATATTATATTATATTATATTATAATATTATATTATATTATATTATATTATTTTATTATATTATATTATATTATATTATATTATTATTATATTATATTATATTATATTATATTATAATTATATTATATTATATTATATTATATTATATTATATTATATTATATTATATTATATTATATTTATATTATATTATATTATATTATATTATATTATATTATTATTACATTAATCCACCACTGTGGTCTCGAGGTAGCGTGCTGCCTTGTCACGCAGCGGGCCCGGGTTCGATGCCCGGTCGGGGCAGTTTTTCTGGGTGAGGTTTTTATCGGGGTCTTTCCTTACCTCTAAGACAAATGTCAGGAAAACTTTAAGGCCCAAACGGTCGCCGAAATCATATGAACATCATTATCATCATCATCATCATCCTTCACCGGTGTGGAAAGCAAACGGGAAGCTACCATACCTACAATTCCATAGTAAAGCTGAAAGCATAGCTTGAAAATGCTATGATTGCAGTGAAGAACCTGCCTTCGGGCAGAATTGCTGTGGATGGATATGTATGGATATTACATTACATTACAGTAGGCCTACATTACATTTTGTTAGTCCACCGCTGTTGTCTCGAGGTAGCGTGTAGCCTTGTCACGCAGCGGGCGTGGGTTCGATTCCCGGATCGAACAGGCACCTGGGTGAGGTTTTTTTTCGGAGTTTTCCTCACCTGTAAGACAAATGTCAGGAAGCTTAGGGCTCAACGGTCCCCGAAAATCATCCAGCCCGTCATCATCATCCTTCACTGTGTGGGAAGCTGCCGCACTGTAACTCCCTAGTACAGTATACCTGCTAAGTATGGCATAAAAATGCTATGATTGCAGTGAAAGATCTGCCCTCGGGCAGAATTACTATGGATGGATGGATATGATATCATTCTTTCCTAAAGTTAAATCCTTATTTTTACTCCATGTTGTGTCAGGCTTAGAGTGTCCTTGGCTTAACAGCTGGCTACTGTCCTCAATCACCTAAGTAGACGTTCATCCTCCAGTATACGGATGACGAAGTCAGCCTTTCCTCTGGTGCTCTTATCCTAGAGCTCATAGTTAACGTAGCTACCCAAATTCGGTACGATGCTGGTCTCATTCACAGGCCGAAATTCAATTCCCTCATGAGTACTCGAAACCAGTATGTCGTATATCTCTGCGCCAACACTCGACCACAAGAGAACAACTTCAAAGTAAAAAAATATATGTTTTTACTCTAATTAGATAAAAAGTAAAAACATATAGACTTCGATTTAACATTAGTAGCCTTCTATGCACGTGTATCAATTAATTAGCAAACGTCACATAAGTGCAACTTTATTCTCGGAATTATATTTTTCCTCCACTTTCTACAAGTAGCCTCGCTGTTTCGTACGCAGCGGGCCCAGGTTCGATCCCCAGTCAGTAAAAGTGTGCTGGGTGATATTTTTTCGTGTTTTTTTCCGCATCTGTAAGAAATGTCAGGAAACTTTAAGTAATAAAAGGTACCCGAATATCATCTGGACATCATAATCATCATATTCAACCGTGTTTAATATTAATGTGTAAGTGGTGTGTTGTGTTGTCTCAGAGGAGCTGATTACTAATTCAAGGAGACCTTTAATGTGCTTGTTGGTCATAAAAGAATGTGTACGATTCAAATTTTAAAATCCTCTCCCGACAGTCGAGAAGCGTGGGTCACGTAAAAGTACCTATAAGGTGAGAGGTAGAAATATGTAGAAATCCATCCATAGTAATTCTGCCCGAAGCATTTTCAAGCTATGCTTGCAGCTTTACTCGGGAATTGTAGGTGTGGTAGCTTCCCGTTGCTTTCCACACCGGTGAAGGATGATGGTGATGATAATGATAAGGTTGATGATGATGATGATGGCATATGATTTCGGGGACTGTTTGGGTCTTAAAAAGTTTTCCTGACATTAGTCTTACAGGTGAGGAAAAACCTCGATAAAAACCTCACCCAGGAAAACTGTCCCGACCGGGGATCGAACCCGGGCCCGCTGCGTGACAAGGCAGCACGCTACCTCGAGACCACAGCGATGGACTATGTAGAAATAAAGAAGAAATAAATGTTATCAGACATGGAGAAAATCTAATTTAGAGTAAATACTGTTACATGAATGCAAGATATCCAAAAATAAACATGTACAGGTTTTTTTTTGTTTTTACACAACTACTTAAAATTGCACTGTACAGCATTAAATTACTTTAAGATTGTCGACATTCCTCAGGACCAACATGACATAATATTTCAAAAGTAACATTTCCAAGAAACTCACAGATGTTGAAACAATCCACAAGTGAATATATTGAGTATGTTCATTATTTTTTCCTTAATTGTTTGAAGACTGGCCATTTGTTTGATGGGAGACAGTCTGCCATTTGTTGAACGCAATTTTAATTCCTAATTTTCATTACTGTGTACACCTATTTCAAATAGTTTCTTCTTTGTTTTCACTCAATGTTTAAATGTTTCTAGACATTGGAATATTTACACTTCACAACACATTTCGATTTAAAATCTTGTTACATTCATAATGCATACCTTCAAATACACAGGCATTACTTAGTTTAATTTTCATATTGTTTTAATGTGCCATTTAGGATCAGCATAAAAATATCTACATTTACTTCATGTTTAAACAAATGTAAAATTAATACTGATGCGACATGTGCGGCACACGTTTGCCAGTTCGGCGGGCTTAGTCGTATTTGGCGTGATATGCATCGACTACGGACGAAGTTAATTTTTTCTCCACTTGGAGGCGCCTGAGTACAGCACTCGAGATTTTATGTTGGACATATTGCTTGCTGCAGCATTTGTCATGGCTGCCAACAATGTCGGTGCTGTGTTCAGGTCTAGCGTGTCCACATGTGACTAGCGTTGTGCCCGACCAGTTCATTTGGGGAAGTAGTTCGTTCACTCGCACTCACTTTTGTGAACCATTCAATTGAACTAGTTCGTTCACAAAATTTAGCGAAGCCCTTCTTCATTCATTCGCCAAGCAAAAAAAAAAAAAAAACTTTCATTTCCGCATATTGAAAAAACTTCACCGTATCACCAAACATATGACATAGCTGTGTCCATTCGAAACCTCGCTGATTCTCCAGGAAGAGACGAATCTGTGTGAGACTTGACGTTAACCTATGGTAGCTGTAAATTTTATTTAAAGATAAACATAAATAATACCAACCAAATTAATGTAAATTCTGTTCAAATTTATTTGAGTATGAACAATTCTAACAAGACTGCTACCATATTTTTGTTTATTTTATAATTATTTATACTTCCTTGTTTTTATTTTTGTTATAACTGTATTATATGCATAATATTTCTTTAAATACAAAGATACAAAATCGTACTATTGGCAATTACTTGATGTTATATCTTTACAATCCCTAAACTAAAAATATAAAGAGAGTGAGCACAATAAAAGCTCCTTATTCGCGGGGGATATGTTCCGCGAATATGGAATGATAATTTGTATGGTGATATGTTCCAAGGTTCCAAAATACAATAAAATGATAAAAAATAAAATTAATTTATTGAGAGATTTTGAACAATTGCCAGTTTTAGGGAAGGGCTTAAAGAACTTAGTAATTTTTTCCTGTTTTGCGCCTTTTAAAAGGTCTTGCAATTTAGATTGATATTCAGCCGTAGCATTAACAATTTACCATCTAAAAATAAGATTTATTTCCGTAGACGGAGCATGGGGTGACTTGACATTAACCAACCACATGGTAGCTGTGAATTTTAAAAATAAACGTAAATAGTTCTGTAAATTCTATTTTAATTTATTTGAGTATGAAAAATTCTAATATGACTGCTACCATACTTTTGTTTATTTTATAATTATTTATACCTCCTTTTTATTTCTGTTATAACTGTATTATTTGCATAATTGTATTTATATACAGATTTGCAATGTTTACATATTTTATTTCAAGTTGTAAATGTTAATAAATAACAAAATCGTAACTCTATGATTTGAAGAGAAAAAAAAGGTGTGGAGTATTTTTAAACTTTTAAGGAAGATATATTTTATTTTATTTATATATGTATTATTTACTCATATTGTTTGCATAATAGTTCTTTAAAAAGAAAGAAATATGCAAAATCATACTATTGGCAATTACTTGATCTTAATCTTTACAACACCTAAACTAAAAATATAAAGAGGGTGAATACTGGGTAGGCCAACAAAATTTAGCCTTGTGTGTGCACTTTTACAGAATGGCTTCTAATTCGCGATCAAGAAAAAGTAGTGAAATTTGGGGTTTCTTCTCCGATTTAGGCGATGGTAAAGCAAAGTGTAACTTTTGTTCTAAACACAGTTTCATTCAGGGGGCGAGATGCTTTTAAACTTGCACGGCATATTCGCCCTAAATGTTTAGCAAGGTAAGATTTTTACTAAATTTTGCAACAGCTTTTTGTAAACGTAGTAAAATATGTTTTAAAACTTGGATAAAATGGATTTTTGTTAAATACTTTCGGAATTCCAGTAAATAAAATGTAAAGTGATTGTAATATTTAGACTACATTAGATTTGTAGCGTTAGTAATGCCGTAGATCAAAAGGAGTAATTCCTGAGTAATGCTGGGTATGAGTGATGACGTAAGCAAGAGCGGGAAGGTGCCGTAATGTACATGTACTGAATGAAGGAGCGTGTCGAATGTTGAGAGTTTGAAGTACAGAAGTGTTTAAAGCCAGTTCACTCTGTCAAGGTAGTTCGTTCCTCTGAGACACTTCACTCTTCCAAGGTAGTTCGTTCTTTGATACCACTTCGTTCATCTAAAACGCTTTACTCTTCTAAGATAGTTCGTTCTTTTATACCACTTCGTTCCAAGGTAGTTCGTTCTTTGATACCACTTCGTTCATCTAAAACACTATGCTCTACTAAGATAGTTCGTTCTTTTATACCACTTCGTTCTGCCAAGGTAGTTCGTTCTTCTATGTAACTTCACTCAGGCGAGATAGTTCGTTCCTCTATGGCAGTTCACTCTGGCAAGATAGTTCGTTCTTCTCAGACACTCACTGCGGCACGAGCGATATGGATGACGTAGGAAAGAGGCGGGAACATGCAAGGTCGATGGGCGGAGAAATGTAGAGTAATCAACGAATGAGCGAAAGTTGATTTGGAGTGAGACTTCTATGATCTAGAGCTTGAAATAAAAAGTAAATTTTAATTTTAAGTAGCAGTAGTGATCTCTGAAGTGGCAGTTCACTAAAAGTGAGTAACTTTTTTACACTTCACTGTAGTGAAGTGTTATTTTTAAAAGACTCACTCTTGAATTGCCCATCACTACATGTGACTCGTTCTCAGTGTGTGCCAGGTCGTCGGCGGTCGTATTTTGTCTTGAGGTTGTGAATACCTCTCTGTGTCTTGTAGTCCCTAGAGGGCAACGGTCGCCTTTGTATAGAGGTCTGAATACCTCTGTGTTAGCCAAGCCATCGAGGGCATTGGTCTTGTTTTGTATGGAGATTGAATATCTCACCTTTTGTTAACTACGCCGTCTGCGACAACGGTATTGCTTGTAGGCCGAAATTTGGAATGCCTCGTGGCCCCTTATTGAAGTAACCTGAAGGTTCCCATTAATATTTAAAATTATTCCTAGTGTAAATAATTAGTACCTGTAATAAAATTGATTATATTAGTTACAAAGAGTGTATCTATCATCAGACACTGGAGATTGATATTTCATGGTAATATTCCTCTCTCAAGACACACAATTTTAGACACACTCTTATATGCAGATGATCAGGCTCTTTTCAGCAATAATGAAGATGAATTACAATATTCCACTCATCATCTTAATATAATAGCCCAACGATTTAACATGGAAATATCAACAACAAAATCTAAAGTTATGGCCTTTCAAGGGAAATTCCCAGTAAGAAGTAAAATTTGTATTCAGAATTCAATATTAGAGCAAGTTAATTCATTTTAATCCGATTGAGGGTCTTTCCACTTTTTTCAGCGGTTGCCCTTTTACCAGCCGGCTGCTGGCCCTTCACATCCACATGTGTCAATCACAGAGGTAGATGACCAACAGCCAGTGTAGGGGTGACATGTGGTTAGTATGTCGAGTCCCCCAGCCGTTATAGCTGGTTCCTCAACCTGGAACCGCTACTTATTGTAGCTACCCAATTGCCTCACGATGCTGGGTGGGCATCGGTCCCATACTGGCCGAAATTCCATGAGAAAATTTCTTCCCCCCATGGAGACTCGAACCAGCGCAAGTCCCGTAGCTCTGCGCCAAGGCTTCCTACCTTAACCGCTCGGCTACGGCGCGGGACATTTTAATACTTAGGATATAATCTAACTTATAATGAGGAATGTGATATATCCTTTAAAATACAAAGCTATAATAAAGCTTTAAGAATTATCAACCAAGTTTTTATACCATCAAAAGTGCAGAGACACACAAGAATGAAAATCTATAAAATTCTCGCTAGACCCATAATCTGTTATGGCAGTGAAGCTTGGACCATCAGAACTCAGGATGATCGTCATATTACAGCCACGGAGATGAAATTTCTGCGACGAACTGCAGGTTATAGCCTTCTAGACCACCAAAGAAATTCAACAATAGCCAGAGAGTTAAACATCGTACCTATATCTGAATACCTCCAAGAATATAGAAACAATTGGCTAGCCCACATTCAGCGCATGGATCGTCACAGAATACCAAAACAAATTCTTCACTACATTCCTCGAGGCAGAAGATCTGTGGGTCGACCTTTTCGGAGATGGCGGGAGACCGTAACGGGCCACTGGGCCTAATACTTGAAAGGACGATGATGATGATGAAAGAGTGTATCGATAAATTCTTTCTCGACATAAAATCCCAGCGCCTACCAGAGGAGCTTTCGAACTTTGAATCTAAATACAGTGGTGTGGCGTTTTGTTAAATTTGCCAACAAATACATTTGTCTATTTAGCTGCAATACAAACTAATATGTTAAAATATTGTACAATATTTTATAGTACGATATATTTAAATTGCCTATTTCTTATGAAAATAAATTTAATTACAGTCCTCAAATGCATGTACAGTTTAAGCAAACTTAGTTATTCCAAAATCAAGCATTATTCTTCATCCATGCTTCTTTTCCCTCGGGGTTTATATTGAAAAAATGTTCCTAGATTTTAAGATATTGGTCAATTCTTAGAAGATCTATAATAGTTCCTACCACGCGAAGCTCTTCTCGAATTTGAAGGATTATTTTATTATCTATGAGCCGATACCCTCCTAATGGCCTTGAGAGAATAATATAAACTGCTTCACAAAGTCTTATAATGAGAACACTTATTTAATTACTTGTTTTTCTTGCCTGTACACAGGCTCACCACAATAAAAGATAAATAGGCATATTTCCTACATATGCTACGCACAATAAAAGCAACTCTTATAAATAAGGCCAAGAAAGAGATTATATTGAAATTTTACAATGTTATGACATTGGTTAATAGGTCCTGGTGGGCAAGTTCAACTATGGTTCGTAGTTCGCGGGTTCAACCCGACCGAAATCTATTAATTTTAATTAACAGTAACCTTAAAATCCCTAATATCATAGCTTAACAATATTGGTGCTACAAAATAAAATTAAATTGCTGTCTTGATATGAGTTGTGCATGGATAGTCTATTGTTAATTTAAGGTATTAAAATTAACTAGCATTATTTTTATAGAGAAGGCAACGTTATCATGATACAAAAACGCACTTTTCTATAATTAAATGGCAAATTAAATTTAGTTCAATTTTCTCAGACATCCTGTGAGGTTGCACATTTATGAGCTATAACGCAGTATATTTCTTTATTGTTTTATTTAACGACCCTCTTTATCAGCTCAGGTCATTACCGTCGAAAATAAAATTTGTCACGAAAGAGAAACAAATTTTACAGAGGCCTATTTTCAGAGCATGAGTTTTTTTCATATGCCATAAATCTAGTATATAGGACTCGCGGCTTTAGTTCATTTCCCAAGAAAATCAGGATGTGTTTATTTACACCTATTTCCCTACAAATGTCAGCGAATGACGTGTGGTCAGCACATATTTTCAAATGGGATAGTCCGTAGGCAACTAACTTGATATTTGAATGGGAAAGGCTTAGAACCATTAATTTAGACTCAAGAATCTTTCACGAGCCCGAAAATACACAGATTCGGGACCCACAGCCCTCCCGGAGAACGGGTCCCTTTATCTCACCATCCTGAAAAGCCATCGTTCTCGGCAAATTTCTTCCTTTGATCGTCGGGATTACAGGCAAGGAACAGCGCCTCCATCCTTTACACACCTAACATACCAAATTTGCGAGTTATCACGAAATACATGAGACATATTGATCAGTGTTTAAAATATGAAATATATTTTGTTCGTGGCGAAAAAAATAGAACTTCCTCGTGTCTCACAATGTTGGAAATACTTCTCTTTACACACCCACCCGAGATTATTAAGAGATAGATTTCACGGGCCCTAAAAAATTCCATGACACGACAGATCTAGAAGGCCCTTGACTTACAAGCCGGATGCTGGTCTCACACGTCACCATATGATCATCATGATGGGTGATTCTCTCAAGTAATAGATTTAAGTTAGACTACTTCATTGAGATCGACCGCGGTGGTCTAGTGGTTATATTCCTTGCCGCTAGTTCCGACAATCGCGGATTCAAACCCGGACGGGGTCAATGGATTTTTGGGTGGAAAATCCAAATAACAATTCCACCTGGAGGGACTTTAAGCTGTAGGTCCCGAGTTTGAAGATTTTCAGGCTCGTAAAAGAACTGGAAGCCTGATTAAAAAGTCCTCTGTGCAACATTTCTCAGACTTTCATATATCCAAGTAATACGTTAGTTGCCTACTAGATGTCACATTGAGGCGATTTGCTAACGAAATGTCACTCGTCAACATCTGAAGGCAAATAAGCGTAGCTAAATTATCTTATTAAGAAACTCCCCCTAGGGAGCACCCGCGTATATATATATATATATATATATACTTAATTCAGCTATTATACTCTGATTGCGTGAGGATCCTCTTTAAACAATGTGTACATAAAACAAAGTGTTATAATTTATTTTCATTTGTGTAAAGAATATTTTCAGTCCTCATCTCATAACGAAATGTTATTAAATTCTTCACATAATCACACACAATGAGATCTAGTTCGTGTCCTCATTTTTTGTGCTTTCAATTTCATTTACTCGCTTAATCTTAACTTATCTCATGGTCTGATGCATCACCTGTTATGGTCGCATTCCTCGCTATGGGAAACGTTCCAGCGGTCTGTATTATATGCATCATTGTAGATTCCGTAAATACTTACTTTCAGAATATAAAGCAACCATTCTTCGGAGTTAGTGTGGTGCTTTCTCTCCTCAGGAAGGGCATTGCTCCTTCTTGAGGAAGATTACTCGCAAATCCTACTGTTAAACTGTTTCTTAATTGAGATTGGCGCCTTCAAAAACATTGAATTAAAAGGGGAAAATAAATGAGAGAAAAATGCTAATGAGTGTTCTTAAATTACTATTGTTTTGGTAACAACGTGAACAAAGACCAAAAGGGCCATGTGGTAAAGATAATTGATGAGTTACGCATACTACTGCTTCAGATCTGTTTTTGAATCTCATTAGTCTTCAGGAAAATAAGTTCATTGACTTTTTTATAAAACCAGCAAGAAACACTTACCAAAGTGGATTAGCACAATTCCAGCAATAGTATTAAGAACTCCAAACAAACAAAATGTTTAGAAGACCCTTGGCCTACCAGCTGGCAGCTGACTTTGCATCCACATGTGTAATTTACAGCGATGGACAATCATTTTGCCAATATAGGGGCGACATGTAGAGTCCCCCAGCCGTTAGAGCTGGTTTTTTTCAACTTGGAGTGGGAACATTTCTTGCTAACAAAATTCTTGACGATGCTGGATGGGAACAGGTCGCATACTGACAGAAATTCCATGAGAAAATGTATTTCCTTCATGTGGACTCGAACCAGCGCATGTCCCGTAGCTCTATATTAAGGCATGATGCCTTAGACCATTCGGCTACGACTTGGGTCTTTAGGCAATAGAGAAGCCAATAATAATTATTTCAGTTGTAATCTAGGACTCATATTCATAGGAATGCCATTAGGGATTTGGTTCAGACTTCAGGCGGTTCTCCGAAGGATTAAAATCTGCACTAACAAAAAAAAATGAAAACTTCATTGTAACCACTATTGAAGAACATTTAATAAGTGATCTTCAGGAAACACAACACACTTACTGAAAGCAACTAAAGATTCTAGACGTGATTTTACGTTAGATATTAAAGCGTCTTTGAATAATAATTAACATTTAAAACATCTTAATTAGACCTAAATGATTTTAGGTTACTGACATAAACTTAATGTTTAATACTTATTACTGTATATCTGCGTATTTTTGAGAATTTGTCTAATAATGTATTATTAGCAATTCGGTGCAATAACATAGCAATGATTGTAAACAGGTCTCAAAACTAGTTCCTCCTCGGATTACACTGGAGTTTCACATACCATATACTTGGTATCAACACATAGGAAAAATCTGAGACCCACCATACATTTATTTATCATGAAGACCAGCGCATTCATCTAGTGATTAGTTTTTCAACATAAGAAACCATTCGGTATGAGAGCCAACGATTATATATATTGCCCGTAACTAATATCTAGGGATAATTTTTATCAACATTTTTACATTATGTACTTTGATAAACAATTCAATAATTTATTCGATTTTTAGGTTTATATAATTATTAATATTATTATTATTTTAATACATTTCACTTACCTTCTGAGCTTGAAGCAGAATCATTCACTGAGCCTCTCCGCAAACGAGTAATCACAGAATAAAGGAATAATAAATGAAATAAATTCTAATCAGAGTAGCATAGAATTTGAGAAGGAATCATCGTACATACACGATATGTGTATTCAGTTTAATCAGGGAATCAAACGCAATTCAAAATGTAATATGATGGCATATTAATAAAATTATACAAAGAAGTTGATAGGATTATAATAAATCATAATTTATTGCGGAAGACGTTTAATGAGTAGGTACACGGAATCACTATTATGAAGCGACAAGTACTTGAAGCGCAGACAAAGAAGTTAAAACTTGGCAAAATGTATTGTACTAGCAGCTTAAGAGACATTTCTATGTGAGCCAAAAAGCTAACCAGCTTAAACTTGGTCTCGCTGACAGTTAGGAACAAAGGGCTAATATATGGTCGGGAAACTAGATATTTAACGCAAAAAAAGTCAGTAAAGGCGAATAGACAAAGATGTGAAAACATGAAGCCAGCTAAAGACGCGAAAGATAGGTCAACGCACTAGTGGAAATTCTAAAAGTTGAAAAAGAGCGTGGGGGGACTTAGGTCGGAAATCCCAGATTAGAAGGAGTCAAAACTTTAGCTAGAGGGCGCAAATCGAGTAACACTTGGTGATTTCGTACCCAATCAGGAAATGGCGATCCCTAATGTCGATGACGAATAGGGTGGCCCACCAATTGAATTGTTCGTGTTATTTAAGGATGAAGTAATGATCCCAAGCAAGTTAAGGCCACGGGGAAGCGAAACGTAGTTTTCCCCAGACATGGAAATATGAACGAAAGTTATTATAGTCTCCTAAGTTAGTCTCAACGTTACAAGTTACAGAATAGCTCAAAGTTAATTGCTCAGTTGTCATTGACATGGATCGATAATCAAAGTTCCAAATTTGAATTATGGACTTTGATTTATTTTACAACATTGGTTTTTTTTTGACTTAGTAAATTTCACACCGACATTAACCTGAGAATGCATTCAGCAATTTACTCTTAACTATTGTGAACATTACAGCTTTATATTTGACAGCTAAAACTGTTTAAAGTGTTATCAGTGCTATCTATTTGAAGAATAAATTATTATTGCAATTGCAAAAAATTCGTCTCACACAAAATTGTGTCCGCCAGCATCGCTTGTTATCCTTGAAAAAAGAGAATCTCAACTCTACAAAAGTTATACCTGAGCTACCTTATTCTTCAAATACAGAGAAATCCCATCATCATCCCGGCGCCCAACAAATCCTTTTATTGACCTTATATGAAAAGAAGAAGTTACCCATATCATATCACTGCTTCAAGCTATACAGTTTGTAAAACTTGTTAATATAATTGTAGATAATTCATATTGATTAAAACATATATATATATATATATATATACACACGATATTCATATATGAACAATCCATTGTAGGCAAAAATTAATAAGCATATTTTTTTGTGTTCAGATCCATAATCTGTGGACGTTGAGATTAAGGACTGAAGAGATAATAAACACCCTTACGTTACAAATACACACAAGAGGAATTTCGAAACGTGTTTCATAGGGACTCTCCTATAAGAGCAAATATGCGTGTCCTGCAGAACAAATTTAATCGCACAGATTCAGTGAATGATGAACAACATCCAAGCAAACCACTTGTTGAGGAACAGACTGATAACGAATATGATCCATGTCGCCAAGCAATTTGTATGGACCTTGCAGAAGCTCTCAACAATCAAAATCTAATGGGACATATTTTGTTTAGCGACGAGGCTAAGTTTCATGCTTGTGGGATAGTGAACAAACAAAATTGCCGTCTTTCGGCAACAGAAAAACTCAACTTTACCATGCAATGGAGAATAAATACCCCTAGTGTTAATGTCTGGTTGGGGTTAATCCAGAACAAGTGTTATGGATCTTTTTTTTTTTTGCGTCAACTCTAACGGGTGTGACATACGTTGATATGTTACAACTTTTCTACAGCCTCAGTTAGAGCAGGATGGAATTGCCGATACAGTCGTGTATCAACAATATGGTGCCCCACTTCATGTTACGTTAAGTATATTCGTATCTTAATTAAATGATTTCGGACGGTGGATTGGGAGTGGATCACCACATTTGTGGACTACGCAATTTCCTGACCTCATACCCTTAGATGTATTTGCCTGGGGGTACATTAACAATGAGGTGTACCGCGCACGACTGCATGATCTCCAGGACCTGAAACTAAAGATTCGTGATTCTGTAGATCTTGTCACTATGCATATGTTACGTACTGTGTTTTATTTAACGAACACATATTAGGAGATCTGTTTAAACATTGCTAGGATACATGGAACTGTACACATATATATTCCTAGGTGATTTATGTTCTTGATGCATTGTATTCAATTGTTTACCACACAGTTATATAAATATTTAAATAAGTGTTATTTTTCCCAAAAATGAATCTTTCATACATCAGCAATTTGTATTTAAAATTTAACTTTGATAATGTGTAAAAGAGGACATTATGGTCTTAACTCCATCAGATAAAATTATTATTATTATTATTATTATTATTATTATTATTATTACATTTCCTTCTTTCTTTCTGATTCTCAGTATAACATCTGTCATTTAGGTAGGCCTATTATTACGAACACCATGCTTACCGGGCCTTATAGTGACATCATTTTTCTGGAAGGTATGTTTAAAATTAGGAAAATTTATAATAATTTCTTTGACCATGCAAGGACCTGGAAGGCCTCCCCGAATGAAGGATCAGCTCAGTGTAGGAACAACTGCGAGACAGCATAAACATTTAAGAAAAGACACGCCACTCACTCACACAGTTATCCTAAGCAAGGCGAATATCATAGGATGATTATGGTGGGTTGATGGTGTTCGGGGACCATTTTCTCGACGTTCAGGAAACTTCTTCCTACAGCTGATCGACACGGGTCTGCTGCGTACAAGCAACAACTTTACTACTCCGAGATCATAGCGGCAGATATTATTAGTATTATTATTATAAATATAATAGTAAATTATTAAATAATCCCTTATCTTCCACTCAACCAGTAAAAACTATTAAATACAGGAAAAAAAGAAGGATCACGATATATATATATATATATATATATATATATATATATATATACATGTTATAAATATATTTTTGACATTTGGCAATGAAGGCAAATATGATATGAAAACAAAAATGAATGCTTGAGTCGGGATTTGAACCCAAGTCTCTAAACTCTGTACATTTAGCGCTCTAACGATCTGAGCCTCTAAGTATTCCAAGACAAACATACATTTTTCCTTATATATGTTTATAAGAGGATACTACATACCATATGCATACATATATATACATATATATATAGGCCTATTTTACACAAAATAAATTAAAATTGAAATTATTCAAGTCAATATTATTAGAGAAAAAATAGACCGTTAATTAATCCACTGAAAGAACAATTACATTTATTAATATAAATACTTCATAGTGTTTCCTCCACTGTAAATTTAATTAAAATACATATTTATGTTTATTTAAATGCAACTAGTTTCCGGCAGTCCCTGATTTGTCGTGGTAAAAAGTTACAGAATCTAGCAGTGGGTAGGGAGTAGGAATTACAATGATCGGAGATTCTGGTGCGATCGTGTACTTTAATTGTGATTGGAGGACAAGAGATGAAAGCGAGACGATAAGTAATTTTTGCAGATGTGTAAATTTTGAACAGGAGAATAAGAGAACGAATTTTCCTAAATCATGGAGATGGAAGAATAAAGAAATGTGGTAATATTTACGAATAAGAAGAATTATCTCAAACGCATGTTATCTGAATACGTTTTAATTTATGTACTACGTTATTGCTATGAAGATGTCACAATGTCGCACCAAGAGAGTTTACACAATGATTCTTTTGAGATCAGTCGGAAAAACATTTCTGAATATATTTAAATTATGCATTACTGAAAAAAAATTGACATTTGCTTTATTTATTTTTTATTATTGTAAAATATTATACTTTATTTTATTATTACATCAAATTATTCAGTTTAAATTCCCTCTATCACCTAGGCCGACAGCAGATGCATCCAATGCAACTCTCGAGTGCATCTCGCTCCGCAACATCCCCTTAATCACTAGTATGTCTTCCCCCACGCCTTATTGTGTCAAGAATAAACCCGTTATAGCCTGTTTTCATTACGCATTCTCAAATTCACTTGGGACTGAAGTCAGTTTGTACCACTCCTGATGTACAGTATATGAAATAGGTCCAAAAAGTAGACATAAAATATTTTATTACGTTTCTGTTTTGATACAAGAAATGATTTAACTCATATACGAAATATTCAGCTTCAAACTTGAATTGATGTGATGGTTATCACATCCGGATTCCCTAAGGGTTGACTTGAATATTTATGAATATATTTGACATGTCCACCGCTGTGGTCTCGAGGTAGCGTGCTGCCTTGTCACGCAGCGGGCCCGGATTCGATCCCCGGTCGGGGCAGTTTTTCTGGGTGAGGTTTTTATCGGGGTTTTTCCTCACCTGTAAGACAAATGTCAGGAAACTTTAAGGCCCAAACGGTCCCCGAAATCATATGGCCATCATCCTCATCATCATCATCCTTCAGCGGTGTGGAAACTACGGGAAGCTACCACACCTACAATTCCCTAGTAAAACTGCAAGCATAGCATGAAAATGCTATGATTTCAGTGAAGAACCTGCCTTCGGGCAGAATTACTATGGATGGATGGATGTTTGACATGGAGTGACATGACATTTAAACCCACTTTTAACTTACATACATACATATACGTTGCTTTTAATGACCGCATTCGAATTATCAACAGAACATCACAACTTAATGTATCTATTTCATGACTTACTTGTTAACATCAAGTCTTGAGCCAATATACGTAAAACTGACATGTCACTTCCTAAAGAAAATATGGAAGTAAATTTGTTTAATTTAGTAAATTTGGTGCAATGCTATGGGACGTATGCTAGTTAGATTCCTCATGGCGGAAGAAAATGTCTCTTGGAATTTCGGCTAGGATGTGAGACCAATATCAATATACTAGATGTGTTATCCAATAGTTTCTTGTTTAGAGCTTTTATCAAATCATATATACGTATACATTTATTTCGGTATAAATTACTATCATTTCCAAAAAATTGAATAGGCCATATACCGTTTCATTTGTATAGGTCTAATAGAGTGTTATATTTGCCTGACATCCACATGTGTCATTCATATAGTTGGATGATCATCCTTAGCTTAGCAGCGTTCTGCCCATAGGTGATTTAATTCATCTCGTCTTGTAAACTTTTGTGGGAATTCTCGTGATCACGTGATATTGCTCAATTACATGCGCATCGTTGTTAATGGTTATTACGTAGTACCGGCTGAAAATCCAAGCGAAATGGGTATTGACGCTGATTGGTTCAAAAAAGAGGGCCAGATTGAAACATCGGTCTATAGAGAGAGATGTAAGAATGTAATAGCATTGCATTTTGTTCGCTATCCAGGTATAAGTAAGTGACATATGGTCAGCATTTTGAGTCTCCCAACCTTAATAAAGCAACTGACCCCATAATGATCGAAATTCCATGAGATAATTTCTTCCCATGTCCACCGCTGTGGTCTCGAGTAGCATGCTGCCTTGTCACGCAGCGGGCCCGGGTTTGATCCCCGGTCGGGACAGTTTTTCTGGGTGAGGTTTTTCCTCACCTGTAAGACAAATGTCAGGAAAACTTTAAGGCCCAAACGTCCCCGAAATCATATAGCCATCGTCATCATCATCATCCTTCACCGGTGTGGAAAGCAACGGGAAGCTACCATACCTACAATTTCCTAGTAAAGCGGCAAAGCTTAGCATGAAAATGCTATGATTGCAGTGAAAGACCTGCCATCGGGCAGAATTACTATGGATGGATGGAATTTCTTCCCCCTTGGAGACTCCAACCAGCACATGTTCCATAGTTCTGCATACATTAGAACGTTTGGCTACTACGTGGAGTGTGACTGTATATATATATATATATATATATATATGTGTGTGTGTGTGTGCGTGCGTGCTTGTGTGTGCGTGTGCGCGTGTGTGCGTGTTTGCTTGTGCGCGCGTGTGTGTGTGTGCGCGTGTGCGTGTGTGTGCGTGTGGGTGTGTGTGGGTGGGTGTGTGTGCGTGTGGGCGCGTGTGCGCGTGTGCGTGTGTGCGTGTGTGTGCGCGTGCTATGTGTGTGTTTGTGTTTGCGTGTATGCGTGTGCGTGTGCGAGCGTGTGCGTGCGTGTGTGTGCGCGTGTGCGCGTGTGTGTGCGTGTGTGTGTGCGCGTGCGAGCGTGTGTGCGTGTGTCCGCGTGTGTGTTTTTGTTTGTGTGTGTGTGTTTGTTTGTGTGCGTGTGTGTGTGCGTGTGCTTGTGCGTGTGCGTGTGTGTGTGTGTTTTATAACTATATTGTCGACATTTGGCAATGAAGGCAAATATGTAATGAAAAGAAAAATAAATGCCTGAGTCGGGATTTGACCCCGAGTCTCTAAACTATGTACGTTTAGCACTAACCAACTGAGCCACTCAGGTATTCTAACACAAACAGTTAATCTGCTTACCTGTTATGGTGCCCGCTAGAATGCAGTTGGGACGACTTGCCGCTACCTCTCGTGTAAAACGAGAATACTATATATAAGATAAATAAATGTTTGTGCTAGAATACCTGAATGTCTCAGTTGGTTAAAGCGCTGAACGTACAGAGTTTAGAGACTCGGGTTCAAATCCCCACTCAGGCATTTATTTTTCTCTTCATATCATATATACAGGGCGGATCGGAAAGTAACGCACAATATTTTTTTTTAAAAAAGTTTAATAGTAAAAAAAAGGAAAAAAATCACAAATGAACTTACATATTTTACCTACTTTTTGACATAGTCACCAACTTTCTCAACACATTTTTCCCATCATGTTACCAGTTTCAATATGCCATGTGAGTAGAAGTCCGTTTGGTTGGAGTGTAGCCATCTGCGCACTGCTGATTTCACTTCCACATCTGTCTCAAAGCGTTTTCCGGCCAGGAATCACTAAGGCGAATCACGTGGCGAATCACTAAGGTTCACGCGTCCCTCTTGGAAGAATGTGCACCACCTGGAGACATTGCTACGGTCCATACAATCATCCCCATACACGCCACCCATGTCCCTGTGAATTTCACTGGGTTTATGCCCTTTGGCCCACACAAATCGAACAACACTTCTCTGTTCCTCACAGGTGGACGACTGTAGCATGCGCCATCTTTGTTGCATAGTTCAAGCTTCTCTCGCAAGAGGTGCACCTGAGAAAAAAATACCATCTGTAGTGAAATCTTCAAACTATATCTCTGTGAAATGTCAACATTCTAGCTGCAATACCAAGGCAGAAAAAAATTATTGTGCGTTACTTTCCGATCCGCCCTCGTATATATATATATATATATATATATATATATATATATATGTGTGTGTGTGTGTGTGTGTGTGTGTGTCGAATTCATTTTATGGGATAAGCCTATTCCAAAACTATACACGAGTACGCCATTAAGACTTTTTGATAAGAAAAATTCAGTTTTGAGCATAACCAGAGACCAACCTTGAATTCATGATGCGAAACACCCGCGAATCGTTACTTAATCACGCTTATATCCGCCAAAATCTACGATATAATATTTATATAATACTAGCTGGCCCGGTGAACGTCGTATCGCCTTTAAATATTTTTACGTTAATTTTTCCGATGTTTTAATTGATATCTGTTATTCGGGGCGGAAGGGGCACGCCGTAGCGTAGTGGGTAAGGCACTGAGCTACAAGCCGGAGGGTCGAGGGTTCAAGTCCCGTTGGGGTCAGGATTTTTAAACTGACCCAAACCCTCTGGCGGCACTATGGCCCTGGGGTCGACTCAGCCTCTAACGGAAATGAGTACCAGACGCTTGTTCTGGGGGTAAAGGCGGCCGTCACGCAGGGCTGACAACCCGGCTGACATAAAGTGCCGATTGTCTAGAAAAAGTGGGAGCCTTAACCTCCTACTACCCCAAGGGCCTCCGGGTCTGTTGTGGGATCACTTTACTTACTTTACTTTATTCGGGGCGGAAACAAATCCAACAAATCAAAGATTATAAAAATCGGTCCAGCCGTTCTTGAGTTATAAATTGTGTAACTAATCCGACTTTGTTTTATATATAAGTCCCTGCCACGCGTTGCTGTGGCTAAATTATGTTGTAGTAAACTAAGTGAGAAATCTAAATCAGAAAGTTTTTGTTTTTCACAATGTTTTAGTTCTGGTACGTTAACTACACCCGGTATAAATATGGGTGGTGGTTTATGTGGAAGTGGTTTTGTTCATTGAGATGAATTTATGTTGTCTGCATTCTCAGTATCATCCATAAGTGTATCATAAGGATTATATACATTTATTAATGGAATATTTTGAGGAGGCTTGCTGATTTCATTATACATTCGTTTTTTTCTACGAACTTGTTGGCAGTTTGGATTCTCATCATCAAGAAGTCTCTGTATAGTAATATCATCTTGTGATATATTATAGTCATCTTGTTTTTCATTTATTGAGGCATGGAGATTGTTTCTGTAATATTAGGCATATTATTATAACTAACAGACTTACTTACAGTTCTGTTATTCCGTTCTTTAAGACGTTCATATGTTTTTAAATTGACATTCTTCTTAAATGTAAGATTTATGTCACATAGGCCTATACCAATTTGCGGAAATTCACTTGATATCTTAACATTCGTGGTCTCTAGAACTGATTCGCCATATTGTTCAATATCCTTCTCGGTTCAGTTAAATTTAAATTAAGTTGCTGTCTTTCAACCAGATTACTTAAAACTAATACATACACTCCAAATTAATATTATTATCACTATATTGAAAATAAAATAAACACAAACACACTTATGTTATGAAATAATCAATATTTGTAATTCAATTGAAATTCGCGGTTGCAACAAAAAACACAGCCACCTGGATCTCTGTTTGTTAAATAATAAACCAATTACCTTACACCGTCATCTGTTAGAATCGTATGGAACTCACAGATAATTATAACTCTTTGTTAAATAATAAACAAATAATTTGCAATAAAAAATAATGCGACTATAAATTTAGTTATAAACAACCGTAGGTCTCAAGTTGGATCAAACAGCACACAGTGTGCAAAATTTTATTAAAATCGGTTTAGTAGTTTAGGATTCCATCGCGGACAAACAACGTGACACCTATTTTTTATATATTATTTACACTCTTATTTTATTTCACTTTATAGTAGCAATTATATCACAAAGTTTCAAATTTGTTATAAATTTTCTGTAATTTGCTGATAACCTTCTATACAACCAGATTCAATCACAAAAACCATGAACGTAAAAAATAAATGTAAGAAATAATGGGTTAACATCCTGTGAAAGGGATGTGTCTTGGCCTCGCACTTGGTTGCGGCAAAGAAATGTAATTTTCCATTGAATAGCATTTGAATGAGGTTTTTGATCTCCCAACAGGTTACTCTTCCTGCAAATTATTGAGAAGGGTCATGTTTAATCGCAAAGACAATGCAGGTACAAGATCGATACTGCACTTGCTTCCTGTTCTCAATTCGTGAGGTATCCGGGTTTGATACGTAACACAGCAATTAAGATGAACCCATCACACGAAATATATGCATTTACAAGGTTAACTGCATGATTATGTTCATATTGCGGCTAATTGTCTTCAGATCATCAATTTAGCGATGTTAACATCATTGGGTGTGGCGTTTACAACAAAGGATGGGTCATATAGATTACTCTCCATCTTTCATGCTATCGTTGTAAAACTCCTAGATACTTTTTGTAAAACTATATACTATTGTATACACTAGGAAGAAAATTTTCTTTGAAAAAAAAATATTTCCAATATTATTGTAATTTTCTAACAAAACCTGAGTAATTTTATTACTACCACGGGTAAAGAAATTGGCATGCATACTAAAGAATTAAAAATATTATTAAGTTTACAAAAAAATAAATTAAATTAAATGTTTAATTCTATATATGGTACCCGAATTTCCTAACTTCCTAACTAAGTGTTCTAAATCAGAAGATTTGAATTTAAATCCTATGATAAAATTGCTACCACAACAAAAATGTAAAAATGTATATTTATAATACATACATAGTGTTCTGCCTAAGAACAGGTATCTTACGGCAAACTCAGCATCTTCCACTCTTTCCTTAACTCAGTTCCTTTTCTGTATCCGCATACAAACCATTAATTTAATTATTGTCTATCATCTGATGTCTTTTTCTGTCTCTAAACATTCTTTCCGTTGACCATTCCTTCTAGGACATCTGTCAGCAGGCAGTTTCGTCTTAGTTCCAATACACCCATCCATCCATAGTAATTCTGCCCGAGGGAAGGTCTTTCACTGCAATCATAGCATTTTCACGCTATACTTTGCAGCTTTACTAGGGAATTATAGGTGTGGTAGCTTCCCGCTGCTTTCCACACGGGTGAAGGATGATGATGATAATGATAAGAATGATAGTGATGGCCGGATGATTTTCGGGGACCGTTGGGCCCTAAGCGTCCTGACATTTGTCTTACAGGTGAGGAAAAACGCCGAAAAATACCTTACCCAGGAACCTGTCCACACCGGGAATCGAACCCGAGACCACAGCGGTGGAGTTATTATACATATTAGTTTAAATATTAATACTTTAACCATTACTTATATAATAATGCTTAACCACATTTATTAATTTATAATGTTGTAAAACATTGTCGAAAGCTCTGACATGGAATTTAACGAATCATGTGAACGCCTGATATACACGAGTACGCGAGAGAGAGAAAATAGGTCGAAGCAAATGTGAGGCAAAACATTCACTACACATAAAATCTCATCGCGTCTGTATGCCCCTCTATGAAACTAACACAACGAAGGACTTTCGACGGCTAGTCACATTCCATCTCTAATTCTCTAGCCTAGATTTGGTTCAATGTAATTTGAGATTTAAAACATTTGAATTGCATTAATACAATTAAAAACAATCGCATTAAAAATTTGAAAGAAACATATATTACCATTAAAATATTAAATGATTGCTCATAGATTGTGGTATGTGTTTTACTTACAATTATTGTTATTATTATTATTATTATTATTATTATTATTATTATTATTATTATTATTATTATTATTATTATTATTACTGAATCTCCAAACCCTATTTCGCCACAAAGGCATGTTGGAGTTGTAGCTTATTATAACAATATTATACTATACATTGTAAAATTAGAAATACTATCTCATTGCTCTGAATGAGAGTTATGAATTACATATTTACTTACAATTATTGAAGTAATAAATACTTCAGGCCTTCAATTTTATTTCTAAATTACTAACCTTAATCTTCATGTGATAAATATTTTTTGGCTTAAACTTGTTACAATGGACAGTTGCTTCTAGTTCATAGAAAAATTTATGCTGAGCGCAATCATTACGTTTTTAATGTTTTTCGTATTACAATATATATTGAACCGAAAGTGCCTTTCTGCGGTTCAGTATGGTATCTTTGTTCTCCTCCCTACTACAGAACATTTATGAAATATGCCAATGTCCTGTGTTCCTTGTGCCTACCCCTCCCCTTTTCATCCTTTCCGCCGCGCATCTCTACGGCGCATATCCCCTCTACTTGCGAACCTTTATATACACTGTACTCTTACCGAACATTATCATTCGATCAGCCTAGCAACCGGCGTTTGGTTATTTAAAGACGGATTCAAAGGTGGAATCCAGTTCCAGCTCACCATGCGACTGGAAGGTTAATATGGTGGTCTATATAGACAAGTTGATTGAGGCCGACAAGAGGTCTGTTTTGAGTTAGTCCAGCAATGTACGGAAGAAGTGATTCCTAAAGCTTGGACACGTGTGTGAGTGTGGTATTATGTATGGTATGTTATTTATTCAGTTATTTCTACCGCTATGCTTGGTCGTTTGATCAAGAATCATCTTTTGTTATTAATTTATTGTTTTATTTAAAACCAACTTGTTTATATTAAAAGGTTATCTTTTTAAACAACGCCCCTCTGTTATTATTCAAGTATAAGTAGTTGTTCACTCTCCTATACAAAAATCACTCACTGTATGCTTCTAATAATCTGTATCTATATATGTAAATATGTTCATCAGGAAAAGAAAGATGAATTAATAGCTGCCTTTCATGGGCCCGAGGCAAGCTGCTTTCTTACTGATAACTTCTTCGAATATCAGGACCACGTTAATAAATGCAGCAAATTACAAAGCCCGATCCCGGACAAGTGTTACGCTGAGCGTGGTTTGCTTTCTAAACCCACAAATGGTAGCAGTAGCGTAGTGTAGTTTCGTAACTCACCTACAAATGGTAGGCAGACCGTGGTTTTGTTCTTTAAACGCCACAAATGGTAGCAGAGCGCTGGTATCTTGCCAGCACAAAATGGTAGCAGTCAGCGTGGTTATAGTTTTGAGTTTCGTACCGTACACGCCACAATATATTATAATTAAATGTTTAACATTGAGCAATGCAAGCTTAATATGGCATGATAAAAATAAATGCCTGGACGGGAGTCGAACCCGGAACTCTGGGTCTGTACCCCAGCGTGTTATCCATTACACCACCAGGCCATATTAAGCTTGCATTGTCAATGTTAAAAATTTAATTATAACATCGATATAGCGTCACTGCTATAAAGTAAAAATATTCTCTTTAATTTGCTTACTTGTTATAGTCAGCTACTAGATGGCAGTAAAGACGGTGTTCTCGCGACATCTAGTAATAATGGAGAATATAATACATATATATAAGAAAAATAAGTGTTTGAATTGGATTCGCCTGGTGGTGTAATGGATAGCACGCTGGGGTACGACCCAGAGTTCCGGGTTCGAATCCGTCCAGGCATTTATTTTTCTTATCATGCCAGATATATCCATCATCATCATCGTCCTTTCAAGTATTAGGCCCAGTGGCCCGTTAGGCTCTCCCGCCATCTCCGAAAAGGTCGACCCACAGATCTTCTGTCTCGAGGAATGTAGTGAAGAATTTGTTTTGGTATTCTGTGACAATCCATGCGCTGAATATGGCTAGCTAATTGTTTCTATATTCTTGGAGGTATTCAGATATAGGTACGATGTTTAACACTCTGGCTATTGTTGAATTTCTTTGGTGGTCTAGAAGGCTATAACCTGCAGTTCGTCGCAGAAATTTCATCTCCGTGGCTGTAATTTGACGATCATCCTGAGTTCTGATGGTCCAAGCTTCACTGCCATAACAGATTATGGGTCTAGCGAGAATTTTATAGATTTTCATTCCTTGAGTATTGCTTGGTTGTCAACGTGTATATCCTTCTGGTTTTGAATCTTTGGAGACTTGAAAGTAAGTTGATTTCCTACCAGTCGGTTGCTAGCCGAAAAGTAGTAAGTCCAGTGGTGGGGCTGCCACCTAAAGCCTCTGGACAGGCATGAAGGAGGATTAGCATTTACTCTAATCCTGATGTAACAATACCGCTGTGACTCGGTCCCCAGAGCCTCGTTTGTTATAAACAGGTTGCACCACGTGAAGGTGAGGTTGGGATTTAAGTAGGAGAGGTTATTGAATGCACTTCACTACTCTTTTGTAACCCCATATATATCCAGAACTAGACAAATTAATACTTAATTTATATAATTTTCTTTCCTGAAATATAATCAGTTAATTCTAAAAATAAACTCTGAACCACTACTTCGATTTAATGCAGTTGGTATTATTTACAATATAAAAATATAAAAATTAAAATACACAGAATGATTACAAAATCTTACTCGTGTTTTACACTTTTTGTAATAGATGGTTGTGAATTTTAAGTTTGGAGATGATAAACCGAGCTAATGGTTTAGATATTAAATTTACAATTTATTAAGTATGTTTACCCTATTTAAAATATCTGTCAATCCTGGTTTATATGTTTAATTTCGGGTTATAGGATACACATGAGATATATCCTTACACTTTTACTATTACACTGATCGACAAGGTTTTCTTCACAAGAAATCTGATTAGTGAACCTAGTGAATTTTTCATACTGAAATTAGAAATGTAGTCAGAATGTTTCCACCACAGATTTTTTTGTGACAGCTACTTTTTAAAATCTTATTTTAGCATTCTCTTTGACCTTTCTTAGGAACCTTTACTCTATATTTAGCGATTTTATTCAAGTTGTATTCAAGGAAATTATATATAAAATCATGCTAAAGCATCAAAAGACAAGACTGCTGAGGTTCATTCATGTTTTGACATACTCAGACATGTTAATCTGGCATTGTGATGTGTCAGTCTTACTACGTTAAAAAATCATGGTCTAAACGTGAATCTCTTATCCCTGGCCAGAAAATGTGTCGCATGCCCCTTTAGTAAATCCTGAAAAAAATATATGTACCTCCATTGCATATTAAATTAGGAGTAATGAAACATTTCGTCAAAGTTATGAATAAACTTTCTGAAGGGTTCTTGTACTTAAAATAAAAATGTTTCCCAAAATCAGTGAAGTTAAACTGAAAAACGGAATGTTTATAGGACCACAAATATGATCATTAATATCTGATGAACATTCTGAGGACTGTTAAATCCACTTGAAAAAGCAGCCTGCCAATCTTTGAAAAATATATGTTGCAATTTATTTGGAAAACATGAAGTAGAAAACTATCGTGGCCTAGTGGCTGATCTTCTGGATTCTAATAAAGCAATATGTACCGGTATTTAAAAATTCACTTCTTGGACTCTCACTTAGACTTCTTCCCGGAAATTCTTGGGGCTACCAGCAATGAGCACGGTGAGCGCTATCATCAGCAAATTTCTACAATGGAAAACAGGTACCAAGGCAAGTGGAATTCTAATATGCTGGCTGACTACTGTTGGACTAAGAAGAGAGATGATTCAGATGCAAAATATGCCCAAACATCACTATCTACGACGTTCTAGGTAAGTCAGAATGAGTAGTATCATAAAAAATGCAAATAAATATCACTCAAAACTCCTGCCTGATCGGGAAAAACTGAAATGATATTTGAATTCAGCATGAAAAATATTTAAAGAATATATTATTTTTATTCTTGTGTAAAGAAAAAGTTCTTTTTTGTAGACCAGTGTTATTAGGCCTATTATTATTAGTTTATTATTATTATTATTATTATTATTATTATTATTATTAATGGTATTATTATTCAGCACCACAAATAAACTAGAGATTATTCCAATAGACTGCAACCTTATTACATAAATACTAACATACTAAAAATTAATATAAATTCGCTTTTTAGAATATTATATCTTACATGGAATTCTGAATGAGGCAATACAAGAAGAACTTAAATCGTGATTGTCTTATTTAATATCCTTTAAGAGAGATGATGGGTAAAATTTTCGTCATTTTCGGTCAAATTTAGCATTTTTTGTTTTTTTGTATTAAAAAATTCTATGTACCTTAAAGTATAAGTTGGTGAAATTTCACTGTCCTATAGCCCTTGTAAGTCTCCCTATTGAAGTCATATTTAAAAGGCTGCGCTCTTTAAATGACTCTCAGTTGGGGCGTGGAGCACGGTGTTACGTAGAACCTCTGTATTTTTAATATTTCAATAGCTTTTTCGGATACATTTTTACCATGTTATGTCTTCAGAGGCACAGTAATTGGCTGAACATAATAATGCTATGGGGACGATAGATGGCAGTGTAAAGTTAGTTGTATTAGATTCTTCTACAATCCATGTGGGCATGAGTTTTGTTTTTGTTATTTGATACACGTGTGAGGCACGTTTGTTTTGTAAAGTTTTTCTTTTACTTTCAACAGTATTTGGTAATATATTTTATTTTAGTCACTAATATAGTTTTGTAAGTATAGTGTTTAGTGTACATATTTTAGTGTAGTGTTGCATAGTAAAAATAGATATGTTATACATGTTTCGGGTATGGTGTAAAAATAGCTAGGAGTAAAAATTCTAAAAAAAAAAAAAAAGCTTTGTAAATGTGGCAAATAAAAGGTGGAACAAATACAAAACATCTGATGTAAAGATAAATAATAGTGAAAATATGCCCACAGGTGTAGAAGAAAGTATAGAACAAAATAATAGTGTAGGAGTGCATGTATGCTACATTTTGAATTTAACTGCATGCAAACTTTCAAATTGGTTTTTCCACACTTTTATTTTCATTGAATTTCAATACATTCAAATCATAATAGCATTAAAAAATTTAATGATAGAAGCACGAACGTTTCACTGCATGTCCTACACACCATGGTTAACAATTATGTGAATGGATATTGTAACAAACTTAATATTTTTCGAAATTAAAAATATAATATGTGCAGTAATTTTACAAACAAACAAAAATCATATGCAGAGGATGTATATATTTACTTCTCCCTTTATTATAATGATATAGAAATGTTAATGCATAGTGTTGTTCGACATAAGTTAGGGATCTTGTAGAAAAAAGAATTAAAACATTTTATTAAAAAATTATGGGACTAATTAAAATTTTAATATGCAAATTTTTAAATGGATTTTCTTCAATAACTCAAAAACGTTTACGCCTAGAAGGATGAAAATTTAGTATTACCTATTATGGCATGCATATGTGTACAAAAATCAAGTATGTAGCTTACAAAATGTATAAAATAAAATTTCACCCATCATCCTCTTAACATTCCATCAATTGAATTGATTATATAGCAATGAGACACTATTACCGCTTCTAACAGATTACAAATGCTTATGGAATGCGAAAAATGTTGAACTAAAATAACAGCGTTGCGAATACCATTTATCCTTAATATTGAAGTAGCTTTCATCACTAAAAAGTTTGTTAATTGCTCAATATCTAAGAATGGACTTGAATGCTAATATCGAGTGTAAATTTAAAATCAAGTAGAAAATAAACTGTGAACGAAATTAAAACAAGTGGTTACTGGTTCATGAATCATACGCATCATAAGACATTGATTGCTCCATATCTGGTATGATTTATAGATTTTGTAAAAAAAAGTTCTATGTTTTTTTTAAGTGAAACTTGGTGACCAGGATAAGGCGTGGGCACCGCTATTGCGCTATTGTTTTCTGCTATTGCGTTGAGAGAGGTTAAGATTGTGGACAAAAGGTATGCATGCCGTTGCCATTCCTATGGTGTAGAGGGAGGCTAAAGGCCACCTTAATGAGTGTTACTTCTGTTTGCTTAATGTTCAGGGGTGCAATTAAAAAATAAGAACCAAATTGTATTCCTAGCATCCCTTCATCCATTAGCCCAGTTCCATATGGAGAAGAGCTGCCTGTTCCTCTTCCTCCAGCTGTTTTAAAGAACCTGACAGAAGATGATGTTGAACGTGAACTAGATGCAATCACTGACGACGATACTGATTATGTATCTTAGCCTGAACACAGCTTACTCCACGACGGTTTTCTCAAAGCGATTTTAATGATATAGTTCGTGATATGAATTTACCAAAGGAATCTGTAGAACTACTTGGTTCACGGCTTAAAAGTAAGACTCTTCTGGAACCAGGAACACATTACTCATGTTACAGACACAGAGAAAAAGTACTAGTTCTTTATTCTCACAGAATGATTGCTTGGTTCACTGCAATAACATAAATGAGTTAATGCACTTCTATGACATTGAACATGATCCTAATCAGTGGAGACTTTATATAGACTCAACAAAAGGAGTATCAAAGATGTGTTACTGCATAATGGGAATGCGTATGGGTCCATTCCTATTGCTCACTCAGTTCAGATGAAGGAGACATTCGAGAACACGAATTTGATATCAACAAATATTCATTATGAGGAACACAGGTGGCTAATCTGCGGTGCCTTTAAAGTTATAGGATAGGCCTACTATTAGGGCAACAAGCTGGTTTCACAAACATGTGAATGGGACAGTCGTGCAAAGCAAAATCATTGGAGTGTGAAAGTTTGGCCAGATCTGAGAAATTTTGTGCCTGGAATTAAAAACATCCTACATGAACCACGTGTAGACCCTCAAAAAGTCCTGCTTCCACCACTACACATCAAATTGGGCTTGATGAAGCAGTTCGTAAGGGTTCTAACACAGGATGGGCCTTGCTTCAAGTACCTTTGTAAGAAACCTCTGTCCATCACACAAGAAAAATTGAAAGCTGGAATTTTTGTCGGTCCACAAATAAAGAAACTGATGAAGGTTTTAAAAAAAAGCAATGAATGAGAAAGAAAAAGAAGCATGGACTGCTTTCCGATCTGTTACTGAAAACTTTCTAGGAATAACAAATATTCTAATTACAAGGTAATTGTGAAAAATATTTGGAAAATTTCAAAAAATTTGAATTGTAATATGAGTGCGAAAATTCACTTTCTATATACCCATATCGACTACTTTCCCGAATATCTGGGACATTATAGTGAAGGGCAAGGTGAACATTTTCACTATTATATTAAATAGATGGAGAGAAGGTACCAGGGAATATGGAATGAAACTATAATAGCCAACTACTGTTGGATGTTGAAGAGGGGGACTAAAAATGGAGGAACTTCAGCAAGTCAAAGAAGAGAAGGTTTCAAAATTAATGGAACACCATTTGCTTTCTGTTTTGTTACAAGGTTGTCATGAAGTTATTAGTACAGTTCTTTATGGTATTTTTAACATGTGTTTTTAACAAAAATGTATCTTGTGTGAAATGAAGTTTCAAAACATTTGCGCTCATAGAAGTTAAAATCATGAAAATATAAATTCTTATTTTGTGTAAAATCCTGACGTGTTAGACACAAATGGGAATCATTTCTGGAATCAGTATAAAAATTTATTTAAAAACGCCTATTTTAAATAAATCATCTGAGAAAATGTTTAAAAATGTAGACTTGTGTTATTAATTACGTATCTTTAACACGAAATTATAAAAGCAATACAACAGAAATGTTATGAGCACTTTCGAAAAGAGTCCCAAAAACTGTCGTCTGGAAAATTTCGTTCCCGTATACAATATTTTAAGTACAGAATTGACATTGTTTATGTGATAAAAAGCAATATTTCGAGTACGAATTTAAATTACAGAAACTGAGGATACGTATCTAAAAAATATCTCTTAAAAATATTGAACATAAATGTGGCGTTTAAAACTAATAAAAATTTGCAAAGTATAATAAAGAACAATACAAAGTAGAAAAAATAACAATTAATTATCAGGTGCATAAAGTTAGAGTGTGGCACATATGTCAATATCTATGTAGGACAAACTGGAAGACCTTTTATTTCTCGTATAAAAGAACATATGATAGCATATAACAGAAATGTAGCTACTTTAAAATACGCTAACCAATTTTTAATTTAAATTTTAAAGTTTTATACGTGTATTGACAAAGGGGAAAAAATCACCATTTAGAAATTATAAAAATAAATAAATCGAAGAAGAGCAATAGGCTGTTAAATTCCCAACTGGGTTCAAAAATATCATATATTTTAAATGTATAATAAGATACTGTTTGCTACACTGCTTTTATTTTACATTCAGTTGCATAGTTACACTTGTTACGTAATTGAGCGTATATAATTTTTAAAATTCATTTGTATTCTTAGTATTCGTCTGAAGAAGGTACAAAGTACTGAAACAACTGTAACGAGTTTGTATTAATCACTAAATAAAAAATACAAATTTTGGTATCCGTGTATCCAGATTAGCAAATTCCATGGATCATGAAGATAATATCCGTTCTTTTGCCTAGGCATTGTATAATTTCCACAAATATAGCAGAGAACGATAGGATTGTTCACGCACTTGCGTGTAGACATTGTCATACTTGCAGTCACACTAAAGAGATAAAAAGAGAACAGCATTCATAATGCAATTGCCTGAGATGAACAACACTTTCAGGGTCACCCAATAACAATCTCAGCAGCAGTTGTGACAACCTAAAGTCTTAGTGGCCTGAATTGACAAATTTCCCTCCAACAATACTCATTACCTTCTGGCACCAATAAATATTTGAAAACAGATTTGGTCCATTGTGAAGAAAATGTACGTGATAGAAGAAAACTAAAAACAGTTCTGGAATCAGCATAAAAAAGTGAACTAATACAACGTATTAGTTTCCAGTCATCTGATATCATGCAGACTAGTGTATATAATATCATCTACAAATCATGCATATTAACTTATATATGTATAAATGAGTTTGTTTGTCACATATTGAGGACTAAACTACGGACCTATTTTAATTTAATTTGGTAGAAACATTACTTGTAACCCTGTGAAGAACATACGGTATTTTTTTCCAGATCAGTTTTCAGGGACATTTTCATGACTCGACTATCGAACTAGTCATGCTGAATTTCTGGTTATCAAAAATGGAGAATAAAACAGAAAACTACATAATTTATCCGACAAAGACGGCTTACAACTTTTCCACATTCTCTACATCTCCCAAACATTATTATAAATTATGTATGCATCCATTCTCACTTCATTCTTGATTTCCAGTAATAGATCTTGGACTACATCTAGACGCAAAATTTAACCTGACCAAACACAAGTGAACAACATATGTAAAAAGACTTTTCTTCCTCATCTTAATCCCTATATCCAAAAACGTTGTAATCGAATTTGTCTTATCAGTTTCATTAAACCAATCCTTGTGCACAATCTTGTGTTGCCCACACTCTCGGATGATTGTTGATGAACCGTGCGATATAATCCATACTATACTCAGAGTTGTCGCACAGAGATGCAGCGTGTTCATAATGCTTGGGTTCCATTCATTTTCAATATCCGCCGTTATGACCATATTTCCGAATATTTCCGTCTTACTGACAGACGTAAATTACACTCTCTTTCACTACTCTTGAAGCTTCTGAATTACTACACTCCTAGTTATCTGGCGTCCAGATTTGAGAAGTTATCTTCTTACCACAATATTGACACTAGGTCACAAGATAACAGTCTGCTAACAATCCCTCTTCATAGCACTTGCTCTTATTCTACTTCCTTGACAGTAGCCTCTGCCCGCTCCTGGAATTTCCTTTCTCATGATATCGGGGGTTGCCGCACACTTGGCACGTTTAAGGCACGCTTATACAGTTACCACTTGTCTAATAATTAATGTTTCTCCATTTATTTAAATTTATACTATGTCATTAATATTTTTATATTGCCTATATCTTGTACATATTACATTTAATTTGTTGAATCTAGAGTAAATCAAAATACATTATAAATAATAATGGTATTTATTAAATTAATATTAAGAAGCTAAAGCTGTTACTACGATTGAAATAAGTATATTAAAGAACACTACTAAATTATTGTAATCAAATGGTAAAGAGAAAAAATTATGCCTGAACTGGGAATCGAACCCCGAACCTTCAGCTTTCCGTGCTGATGCTCTAACCATTGAGCTAAAAAAAATTCTCTTTACCATTTGATTACAATAATGGTATTGTATATAAAACATGTAATTGTTTATGTTTATTGTAATTTAGATGTAAGACTTTTCTTTTATTTATTAAGAACCTGGTTGAGTGGCAGACAAGGTCTTAAGGCCTTAACTCTGCCAGGTAAAATAAAACTATTATTATTATTATTATTATTATTATTATTATTATTATTATTATTATTATTATTATTATTATTATTATTATTAAAATTCCATAAAGTGTCCAGGCTGCCTCTTCTCCTGCCTTGTTCATTGCATGCGCCGCTCCCAACCCACTCGCCGCGGTGGAACACAAAATTAGGGCATTGTGCGACTCGTTCGAAAATTGGAGAAGGTTGAATTGCAACAAGTGCAACTAGGTTCAAATTTTTCAAAGCGATAAACTTATAAGTAAATTTTATGCTAAACGTCAAGCTAATATGGCTAATAAACAATGGCTGTGTGATGGAGCAATTTTGGCGTTTTCTTTCTAAAATCAACTAAACTTCATAAAAACATGTTTCTTTCTTTTTTTAGCTGCCGCTACTAATTACCCGATTAGATTAGTATTACTTTTGTAGTTGTTCAATTTTATGAGCGATATCATATTCTTCGCGGTATAAATAAGAAAATGAAATCGATCCTCTGCCTATGTCAGCACAGACAATCAAACTCCTCTCGCTGTTCCAGTCTTCACTTCCATATGCCATAACAATGGTATTTGTAGTGTCGCGTGACTAATTTAAATAGTTCAATTTTTTTATAAACTTCCACGTGTGTCTACCACAATGATCTCGGGGTAGCGTCGCTTCCTCGTACGCAACGGAACTGGGTTCGATATCCGGTCGGGACAAGTTTCTTGAATTATGAATTTTTTTTATGTTTTTCCTCACCTGTAAGACAAATATCAGAAAACTTTATTGTCCGAATGGTCCCCGAAAACATCATCTAGTCATCATAATTATCATTATTATATTCACCACGTGTCTCAATATTGTACTGTTTCGGAGGAATCACTGGATTGAGCTGACCGCTCCATTGTTTTGATTGTTCAGAAAAAATGTGTGTAGTTCAATGATTCAAATATCTCTCCTCACTGGTCGGGCGGCGTGTGGATGTAAAAGTACCTACAATGTGAGAGGTTAATCACGATGGAGAAGAAGAGGAAGAACAATTTCCACGCGGATGATGTAGATGGTAGCATATACATATTTTTAATAATTCATATTATCTGCAAATACTTCGAAATGTACAGTCATCATTGAGTTGCCCATGTTTCCATAGTAACAAAGTACTCATTGATTTTATATAATCGCTTCCGGTACACTAGTTATTGCCATTAATCCAAGGTTCAAGGTCGATAGAATGTTACCCAGCGTATAGCACTGTTCTGAAATGAGATGCCTCTTATAAAAGAAATGTCAACCTTTACAGCCTAGAGGCTAATGAGCTGAGTGAAGTAACCCACTACAGGCCTCAGGACGCCCTTGGAACAGTAGGAGGTTAATGCTCCCACTTTTTCTGAACAATCGGCACACTTGATGTCAGCCGGGTTGTCAGCCCAGCGTGACGGCCGCTATAGAGCGTCCTCGAATAACATACTAATAACTTCGTGCCTACATATCGACATATTCAGTTCATGGTTGAGTATTGATATTTTTCTCATAACTAACTGACACTATCGAACCCGTAGGTGCATGGCCTAGCGGACATGAGTTATCCATACATCCCTATCCTGAGCTAATGTTTTCCAATCATGGCCTGTGTAATCTACTTCCCTCAAATCATAGTTAATGTTATTCTTACAACTGACGACTTTTTTTTTAGTTTTCGCACATATCTTGTTTGTTAAACGTTACAACAAGCCTGAAATGATAACGTGTAGATGAAGTAGAGTTAACGCGAAGCCTGAAATGATAACGTGTAGATGAAGTAGAGTTAACGCGAAGCCTGAAATGATAACGTGTAGATGAAGTAGAGTTAACGCGAAGCCTGAAATGATAACGTGTAGATGAAGTAGAGTTAACGCGAAGCCTGAAATGATAACGTGTAGATGAAGTAGAGTTAACGCGAAGCCTGAAATGATAACGTGTAGATGAAGTAGAGTTAACGCGAAGCCTGAAATGATAACGTGTAGATGAAGTAGAGTTAAACGCGAAGCCTGAAATGATAACGTGTAGATGAAGTAGAGTTAACGCGAAGCCTGAAATGATAACGTGTAGATGAAGTAGAGTTAACGCGAAGCCTGAAATGATAACGTGTAGATGAAGTAGAGTTAACGCGAAGCCTGAAATGATAACGTGTAGATGAAGTAGAGTTAACGCGAAGCCTGAAATGATAACGTGTAGATGAAGTAGAGTTAACGCGAAGCCTGAAATGATAACGTGTAGATGAAGTAGAGTTAACGCGAAGCCTGAAATGATAACGTGTAGATGAAGTAGAGTTAACGCGAAGCCTGAAATGATAACGTGTAGATGAAGTAGAGTTAACGCGAAGCCTGAAATGATAACGTGTAGATGAAGTAGAGTTAACGCGAAGCCTGAAATGATAACGTGTAGATGAAGTAGAGTTAACGCGATGACTCCAAAACAGTTTTCGCGCCTTCGGGTGCATTCGCAAATGTTCGCTCTTCTTGGTCTCCATTTTGTTCCATATATTCTAACGATATATTTAAAAGTGAGGTAATGAAAAACAAAACGCTAGGTCTTTTGTGTGAGTGCACCTAATTATGTTCCACTAAACTTTCTTCTGTTCATATTTTATTCAATATTGAAAACTCCCGTTACTCACCACGTTATTTGAGCACGTGATCGCTTCGTTATCAAGGCTCCAAAACGTGTCGGCATCAGCATAATGACGTCAAACGCAGTAGGGTGTGAAAACCCTCTATTTTCTGAGTGTTATTTCCGGTCATCTTTATATATGAAAATGAGTGTCAGTCTGTCTGTTTTTTATGGACTCAAAACTACTTCACCGATTTGATTCTCTTTTTCATCATTTAAATAATGTTTCTGGGACAATTAACGTATATAACATATTGCCCTACGTAGTGTAGGACAGGACTAAAAAAAGGAACAACATCGTGCACTGAAAAAATGTCTCTTTTTGGACGCTTAAATGGCTTGCGCTGCCTAACTCATAACAAATACGCCAAATTAATGTATACAGAATTGAATACCTAAAAAATTCTACAAAAAAAAGTCCACTGCTGCATATGTCTATCTTTTACGGATAAGTCACAATAACCATTTTTGTCTCCCAGATCATTGATACAATGAAGGTCGGAATAAGTAGATTCCCGGGCAACGCCGAGATATAAAGTTATAATTTTTCTTAACTTATTCAACTAAAGATAAAAACATATTTCATCAATTTAGGCGTAGCAGCGCACGCCGGGTATAAGCTTGTACGTAATGAGAGTTGGAACCGTCCATCAAATTAAAAAAAATAGTAACAGAAACGATTTAACATGGCAGCACCTATCTATGTAAACTGAAAGTGAGAACCAGGTCTTGTAATTTTACAATTAAATTGCATTTCAGCGTCGTTTGTTTTGCCGCAAACTATTGCATACAAGGGAAGATATCAAGTGTTTCCAAACAGAGGAATGTACGGAATTAGTGAGTCCAATGTTAATGAAGTAGAGTTGCCGCCAGAAGGTTGAACCTGTCCATCATCCTGAGCATGAAGCTCATTAGAGTTCTGAGTATAATTATCCTCACTCTCTGTATTACTTGCTAATAACCACAACATTAACACCTGCAACTTAGTTATACTGTATGAAAAAAATATACATTTTTATTCTAAGTATAGAAGTTCAAATATGTCAACTTCCAGATCTTTATAATTTCCAAATTTACAAAAAAAGTTATTTTGTATAGCATGCATGTAAAACCTTTCAATTATTGAGTATTCGCATTTTATATTTTATAGAATCCAGTTTTCTAAATTGGTTTACAGAACACATTATTTCTTTAGTTTCCATAATTACTTTGTTCTGTTGTATTGGAGTGATTTATAGATTTGTAAGTCAAATATAAAATAGCATTCTATAAATATCAACTAAAAAGGGTCCAATACTCGTACATTAAATTTTAAGAATTCCAGCGTCTCAATTTGTCTTTCATAATCCTTCGTTGAAACCCAAATTAACACAGATAGTTCTTCCAAATTTACAGCAATATCGCAGGGCAATTTTATCCAAACACCTTTCGGATGAGAAATACGTAACAGGAGACATACTGTGTGTTTAGAGATGCTAGTTCTTTATAACACACTGATAAAAATATTCCATGTTGTTTTTATGAAAATACTATTATAATATAAATTACACCTTCATTCATTTGAAATATGATATTACTTTTCAACTTTCTGTCAAAATAATAGATAAACATTCAAATTATATGTGAATTCTCAAAGCAACAGTGTTTGAATGGATATCATAGATTAAATTATATCAACATAAAAAATTAATAATACGACATGAAATAAACAATTAGTTTGGTATCTATATTAGACCAATATTCTATTTAGTTTTGAAAACATTCCACTCTGCAGGTTTTATAATCAGAATATCTTCTTGGATACAGAATATTTCCTCTCAATGACGACATAAAATGAGTAGGAAAGTCAGTCCGAACATTAGTGTATTGTTCTTGATTTTTTTCATTTACTGCCTGTGTTATGTTACTTTCTTGGGCCAATGAAGTAAATCAAGTAACTTCTGTATTAAATAAGTAATAAAACGGTTTTGTAGAAAAATAGCTTACAAAGTGGCTAAGGCTGTAAGTCGAAAATTAATAGGTATGTTACAAACTTGATGTCAATGTACGTGCATTTCTTGTTCTTTAAGGCCTTGCTTAATAACTTTATGATAGTAATAAAACCAGTTGGCGGAGGGCAACACTACTAAATTTTAGGACAACAAGGAAACAAGCGTTAATGTCAGGGTTACTTGATGTCTATGAGTAAGTTTGGTACCTGGTAAGTCAGTCGTCCTCAACTAAATAAACAAACTACAAAAAATAACTAAATTATATAAAAGCCTTAGCAAAAAACAATGGATACAAAGAAGAAATGATCAACAAGTTGGTCAAAAAACAAAAAAGAAGAAACAATTTAATAAATATAACAAAGCTAGAAATATAATGCAATATAAATACAAATAATTGGATTACACTAACTTATAGAGAAAATCAAACGATCAAAGTAGCTAATTCGATCAGGAAACAAGATAAAAACATTAAAATCGCCTTTAAACCAACACCCACTTAACAAATAACGATACTGAAAGAAACTTCTAAATTGTAGGCTTTTGGAAAAATATCAACGTTACTAAAAGTTTCCTACCTGTCGAGATTGTTACATCTTACTGACTGCTACACTAAGCGAACGTAATGAATAATGCACGAACGAGGATTAATCCGCCCGATTTTAACTCAAGAAAAATAGTCACTTAACAATTTACTAATGTGAATCGTGCTTCAAAAACGTTCTGACATCTTGAGTTGCGCCTTTAATGATTTCAAAGGCTGTACAAATCTTCATGTACTTAGATACATATATCATGTTAAATGAAGGATAATTTTGACCATCGATATCATGAAGATATAACATCCTTGCGTTTACCCACCAAAATCAAATTCGGTTATCGATCCGACGAAGCTTGTGGAAAAAGCAAACCACTAAATCAGTTTTGTTTGGATAGTATTCTAAAATCATATTCTTCCAAAATAATTCGATAACTTACATACGAAGAAAAAAAAATTGCTATAAGCTTACCTATATAAACGCATTAAAATATTTTGTTTTTTCTGTAACTCACATTTTGGATTGAAGAAAAAGAATTATATATATATATCCATTCATAGTAATTCTGCCCGAGGTCAGGACTTTTACTGCCATCATAGCATTTTTTGCAGCTTTACTAGGGAATTATAGGTGAGGTAGCTTCCCGTTGCTTTCCACACTGGTGAAGGATGATGATGATGATGATGACCGCATGATGTTCGGGGACCGTTGGGCCCCGATGTTCCTGACATTTGTCTTATAGGTGAGGAGAAACCCCGAAAGAACCTCACCGAGGAGCCTGCCCCGACCGGCAATCGAACCCAGACCCGCAGCATGACAAGGCAGCACGCTACCTCGAGACCACAGCGGTGGATTATATATATATATATATATATATATATATATATATATGTTACGATTACATGATTTATATTGGGGCAAAATAGGGTCCTGGTTAGGTTTATTTGAGTTATTTTGGTGGCCAGGGATGTGGATGTTTGGACAGTTGTTGCGCCGGACTATTCATGTTCGGGTTCGGTAGAGCTGGAGTCTTATCTATGTTACACGAGAGGATTATTAAAGTTAGGTAAATCACTGGAGACTTCCGTAGAGATGCACATTTATTGTTACTGGTGTAGTCGGCACTAGTTTGAATGCCAAAGCATAATGTGGTGATAATCGTGGCTCAAATTGATTTAGACAAGTGAAGACTAGTATTTTAGCACTTAATTTTGGAAATGGTTTCATTAAGATATTTAAACGTTTTTGGTTATTTTTTATTTTATTTTTCTACGGGGCTTACTGTATGTTATTCACTTCGTTAGTTTTATTATGCGATATGTGGGAATTTTAATTTAACAACATTTGGAGTCAGATATGTGCTCTGCTCGGCGGTATGCCCACTAGTACATAGTGTCCAATATTTTTCGAGAATAAATTTATTTAGTCCCATTTGGTCCTTTTCGATCACGCCCACATATATGCTTTAGGCCTCTTGACAAAGTTAAAATGTTACAAATTTGGTTCCCCTCATTGCTAGACGTTTCCGTATATATGATGCCTACGCCCCTTTTTCATTCCTAAAGGTTGTCCAAAATCTACCTCTTATTTTTAAATTGCCAGCAATAATTTTCTAACTTATTCTTTTAATGACTTGCTTATTCTTCCTGTACTGCACTCCCGACAAAGGCATTACCTGCTGTCTGACATACTTCTGGTTTTAATTGCTACTGGGGGCGCACTGCGCTCGTTAAGACGGGAAATCCTGTCTTTTGTACTCGGCTGTGCGCGTGTATTTTGTTAAGTTAGGATTATGTCCGGTGGACATTGCCTTGATCGCGTACTTGTTTAATACAAAGGGAACTGCAGAATTCCTTGCCTATTGTATTGTGTTTACGTTGTTGAAGGAAAACCCAAGAGTTACGTCGGGATTTTAATCTGACTATCGACTCATGATATTAGTAATCTATTAAACTTTATATAAAATTATTATATGGTTATAAAGTTATTTATATGTTAATTATAGGCCTACTGCAAATGGTTGCCTGATGATGTAGAGTACAAACTCGACATGTGTTTAAATATATATATATATATATATATATATATATATATATATATATGAATTCAAATTCTATATTCCGTTTACAAATATATTAAGGTGGCACTTATATAGAGGGGTGGAATTAAAATGTCTGATTTCAACGCACACCCACCATATTTATCCTTTTGACCAAATTCGATAGTGTATCAAGTTTCGTTACAATAAATTAACAATAACCCGTACCGTACTGGACCTAAATTTATAAATATTAAAAAAAATACAGCAGGAGTGTTTTTAATTGTTTTTCTATTGTCTTAAACAAGATAAATAAATCAAGACATATCTTCAAAACTGCTGCTTGAATGAAATTAATTGTTAACATCATAACTTATTAACATATTTATCGATATTTTCTATTCACTGTCTCTTTTTACAATCCGGAAACTGCTTCCACACTTTTGATAACAAATTATTTATGTTTTTCGCCAACAGTCCATTAAAGCCTTGCATTAACTTCATCCTCTCTCTGCCATTTCATATACCATATGAATAATTTCTTTAATGCATATTTGGTATTAAGGTAAGAAATATCTTCTCCCTGTGTAATTTCTTAATGAAGTCCAAACTTTTGACTGAAATAAATTCGTCAATTCCCTTATCCTAAAGTTTTGTAACTGCGCCTAAAAAGCAATGTATCTACTCTCAGTTCCTAAGGTTTATTTCTTCAGATTTGTAATCGTACGTGATTTTGGCATTGTCAATGTTGTCTTCAGAGAGTGACAGCATGAATATCCCTGCATCTAAATACCATAATTGCTGACAGAACGTGTTTAGAACACATGAAGAAACACTTGAATTTACTGCTCCATACAGTTTTATTTTTTTCTAAAAAATCGCAAGTGCATGGTTTATAAATCGCCAATAAACTGTTAACACAGCGTTTGGCATATATTTTTACCACAGATAAACAAATATTCTTTAAGCATTTCATTTCACTTACATTGGGGAACAGCTGAGAATTAAAAATATTATAGATATTACAAATAATAGAACAAGAAAAACAATTTTAAATATTCTTCTTCTTCTTCTACTACTACAAGGTTTAGGCTATGCAGCCTGTTCCGGCGAAGTTAAAAGTGGAGTCCATCTACTACGTGGTCGGCCAACATCTCTTGTTCCTCTGGGATTATACAGGAAGGTTCTTTTTGGTATTCTTTCGTTGTTCATTCTCATTAAATGTTCTGTCCATTTCTTATTATTTTCGCTGATTTTATCTTCAATTTTATATATATTTAATTCTTCTCGTATAGTTTCATTCCATGTTCTATCCGCTCTTGTGCATCCTTTCACATTCCGTAAAAACAGCATTTCCGCAGTCTGTATCCTGCTTTTATCCCTTGATTTCATTATCCAATTTTCACTTCTATACAACAACAAAGGAACAGCCATTGTTTTATATAATTTAAGCTTCGTATCTTTCCTTATTTTCCGACCTAAGGTACTTTTTATGGTTCCACAAATAGCCTGAAATTTATTTACTTTATTTTCTATATCTTTATTTTCTCTATAAGTTATATCACATCCTAAATATTGGAAATGTGATATTTGTTCTATTATTTTGTTATCCAGTACAATTTTTGATCTAATTCCATATTTACCAATATTTACCAATAAAATAAATAAAATTACTTTTGACTTATTTATTGATATTTCACAATTGGCTATTAATTTAAATTTATATGCTAACATTTGGAGCTCATTTTCAGATTCAGCTAAAAGTACAACATCGTCAGCGAATAATAAAGGATTTATTTTATCTTTATTATCAATTAATATTCCTTCATTAGTTAAAACCTTCTTCCATTCTTTTAGGATATCGTCCCATATAAATATTAATTAATATAGGTAAGAGTGAACACCCTTGTCGTAGTCCTTGGTTTATTTGAAAAAAATGTCTTATTTTTAGTCAACTGAGGGTCAATACAAATATTTGTTCTATAATACAAGCTCTTAACAGTTTCTACAATCTGAATAGGGAGGCCTTTTTCTTTTAGGATATTCCACAATATTTCCTTGTTTACTCGATCAAATGCTTTATCTAAGTATATAAATAACAAATGTGTTTCTAGGTTTTTTTCTTGTCTTTTATTTATTATCTGATTCAGGGCAAATACTCCATCGGTACAAGATCTTCCTTTTCGGAACCCGTTTTGTTCCTCTGCTAGTGTTACTTCAATAATTTGTTGTATTCGTTTTGCTATTATTCTAGCATAGATTTTATATCCACTATTTAGGAGGGTAATGCCTCTGTAATTAGATGATTGGTTTATTTCTCCTTTATTGTAAATTGGTTTTACTATACCTTGCCTCCATGTTGCTGGTATATTATGATTCTCCCAACACATATTAAGAAAACGTTATTAATATTTCAATATACGAAAGAGGAACATTATCAACGAATATATTCCTCTTTCCATCCACCTGGGGTGATGCAAAGTTCCAGGCGGCCCTAATTGCAGATTAAAATTCATATTTTTCCCCAAAAATATTATGCACAATTCAATGAGTTCACGATAGTCGCTTTTCAGTTGTTTAACTTTCAGTAGTTTTCTAAACAAAAATATTGCTGTTGCTTCAATTTCGATACTGCTGAAAGCCTACTTCAAATGCTGTTTCCCGTCATGGTGTATGCTTAATCCACAGAGTTTTAAGTTTCTCGGAGTTTTTAAAAAAAAAGTTACATCATGACTTCTTGTTATCTGTGGTAACTCACGTTCGAATACACAAGCTCGTACAAGTGATTGCGACAAGCGAAATACTACACCTCCCTTCCAGCTAATTGTTCCAGGTGAGTAACAGCTCCATTAAAACGATCTCTGTTGGAGGCAATGGTATCTGAACGAAGTATCTGAACTTTGGTATCCAGTCCCCAGTCTCTTAGGGCATTCTACAATGCGCATGGTTGTTCTTTGCCATTAGATGTCGGTAAAGCCGGGAAACAATTAATTGTTCGTGTTTGTCAAAATGTATGATAATTGGAAGCCTTTCAGTTTTTTAATATTTTGCATTTAAAGCCGGTAACACCTTATTCTCCCAGTGCCCAGTCACAAAGTCTTTAAATAACTATTTAATATTCTTGCCTCTTGTGTTCTTAATTGTTCTCGAAATCTTTGAATTGAACTTTGATTAAGTGTTAAATAACCACTGCTGTGACCCAAACTGTTGCTTGAAGAACGAACACACCATCTATTTGACTCAACTGGAATCTATTGAGGGCCGCTACTAGTGTTGGTGTCATGAAACTCTCCCTACCACGTTTAATTAGATACGTCATATTTTCTTAATTTTCTACATTAGTCTTCATACTGCCTAAACTTGCAAAGAAACAAGAAGTTGTAGCTAAGCTCATGAAGGGTTCTGCAAAATCCAACATAAAGTCACACATTTTGTCAAATGACTCGTCAGATGAATCCTACATAGCATCCGGAAACTGTGGATTAGTTTGCTTCTTCTTCCGCCTCCCTTCCTCTTTCATAAGTCCAGTCCTTGTTTTTTCTTTTTTATGTCAACTCCTAATCTACTACTCCTAAATGTCCTATACGGCCGTATCCTCTTTGGTGAAATAAGAAAAAGATATATCCATCAATTTTAATTATGTTTAAAGAATTAGCATGGACAATATCGAAAAGGTTATTTAAATTATAAACAAATTTACCCTCTCGTTCTTTGTGAGTACTTGTTTTCCTGCAGGATTTTTTTCTGACTATGTCACTCTGAATGCAGGTCCATAATATATATATTTTTTTTACAAAGAGGCAAGGTTTTTGTTCGAATTCTATCCTTTTCCCAAAATATTAGTTACTCAAGCACGACTATATTTTAACTTTCTCTGAGAGTCAATTTCACTTCGCGTATGTTATAAAATAACACCGACAAAACCTGCCCGTTATTTGGTGATAATCTTTATCAACTAAATAAATATTTTGGTCACTACTTTACAACCACTCGCCATGTTGTTTGAATTGAAACTGGCTACGAACTGAAGGTACGTAAGAGATGGCCGCATATTCTTACCAGTCTAGACATGTAACAACATGGCGCTCCTGTTCTAGCTCAATGCGGGACGGGTTCTTCATCTTAAATTTAAACAAAATGACATTTAATTACTTCTTATAACCAATGGAAAACATGTAGTGTGTGCGGAATGTTATACGAAAAGTCGAAATAAAGACCATCCTAATATATAAAATAGTTTTATGTTAAAAGATCTCAAATATGTCAACTATAATTTGGATTTATTTATATTGATAGAAGAACAACAAGTTCTCTCGGTATAGTTTTTTGTATCTATCTATCTATCTATCTATCTATCTATCTATCTATGTGTTGGCAGCGCGTAGCGCCGCCCAGTGTGCCGCGTTTGGAACCAGTTGTAGCTCCCTGACGGCTAATACCTTTGTGGCTATCGTTACGTGGTTTTTCGTCTATTGTCACTAGTTAGTGGCGTTGGTGTTCTATTGTTTTGAATGGTGTTTTGTAAATTTATTTAATATGTTTGTGGAAATGGAGTTCTATAGATGAAATGAGATGTTTCCTCTCTAGAGCAGGGCATCGGAAACCACTGGTCAGACAAGCAGAGAGTCCGAAAGCCGACCGAGTGGAATGAGCCACTCTACTCTAGCTGTAGCACAGTTCTCATTTCTGTTATCTGGACCATCATGGGGGTCTGGTAAATATGTTTTTGTGGACAGCACGCCGCTCTAGCCCGTGTCCTATATTGCGAACAATAGGGTTCGAATGAGTTTGAATAGTTTGGAACATGTGTTCCACTCTGTCATTAATTTGGGTCGCAATATATGGCATATTGGCTAGGTTATGCAACTCTGCGATCCTCATGTGTAGCGGGGCCGAAAATATGATTTTTAAACATTTGTTTTGAATTATTTGAACTTTCTTTTTGTGGCAAGCAGCGAGGATGCTCCAGGCTTCACAACCGTATAGCAGCATGCTACGGATCACAGCTGTATATAAGGCTAGCTTGATCCGAGATGGCAGTGTAGGCGACTTGAAAAATGGATATATTATGGCAATTGCCGCATTTGACTGGCGAAGAAGATGTCTAATGTGAATTTTGAAAGTTAGCTTGGAATCCAGGTGAATTCCAAGATACTTGACTGAAGTCTGCAGGGCCAATTGATGGGCTCCCAAGGTGAGTTGGATAGGGCTTCGTCTACTGGATTTTGTAAATAAAGCAGCTTTTGTTTTATTAACGTTAAGTTTGATGTTCCAGAGACGAAGCCAGGAGTGGATGGTATTTAGTGCCGATTGGAGCACTAGGATGCGGCGTTCAAGTAGTCGGAAAGGTGTTTGATGATACACACAGGTATCATCAGCAAAGGAAGCTATTTGGATACGGTTCGGAGTTGGAATATCAGACACATAAAGTGTGTACAAGATGGGTGAGAGTACTGCACCTTGGGGAACTCCTGCCAAGAAGGGCTTGCAGTTAGAGTAACACCCACTAACAGACACATAGAATTGTCGATTAGTTAGGTAAGTAGCAAGTAATTTGATCAAGTCTGCCGAAATTTGAAATTTGATTAATTTATATAGTAATCCATTTATCCAAGTCGTATCGAAAGCTTTCTCAATGTCTAAGAATACTGCTAGTGTGCTTTTCTTGTTGTTGAAGCCCGTAACGACCTCGTCAATCAGTCTAGTAAGCTGTAGCGGAGTGCTGTGAGTTTTCCGAAAGCCGAATTGATGGTTTGGAATTAGGTCTAGAGTTGAGACCTCGCGTTTTAGTTTCGAAAGAATTATATTCTCCATTACTTTGCCCAGCACTGGTAGAAGACTGATTGGTCGTAGGTTGTCAGGATTAGAAGGGTCTTTTCCAGGTTTAGGAATAGCGATTATTTTGGCTTTTTTCCATACTTCTGGGAAGTATTGGAATTTAAAGCAAAGCTTCACTATTTGGAGAAATAGGACTAAGGCTTTTAGCGGCAAGTGTTTGACCGCAAGGTATGGCATTCGGTCGGCAGGGGAACGGTTTGATGGAAGTTTTTTGATTACGTTTATCAATTCCGACATCCGTATATCTGGAAGAGTGAGAGAGATGGGTCTCTCAAGAAATGCACTTACTGTATGGTGTACTTCAGCTTCGTGAGCAGGTGTAGTGAGCTCATGTGGACGAAACCTTGATGCCAAATGTTCCGAGAGGATCTGGGCTTTATCTCGAGGGAGATAGGCCCAGTTGCCATTGTGATGGATGGCAGATGGAGGAGGCTGTGCTCGACTCCTTTTAATACGTTTTAGAATCTCCCATGGAGGAGTTTTAGATTCAGAGAAACGCCTGCATGGAAGATTCCCAATCGCCGTTTCTCATATCTGTTAGGCGGTTTCGTACCAGATGAGCGTATCTGTTGTATAGCTGTTTGTGATGGGGTGCTCCGAAAGTTCGATACAGTTTGAGATATCGTCGTTTTTCATTTAAATAATTTTGCAGTGTAGGGTCGTGTGGTTTTGTTTCTGCAGTGTTATCTGTTCGTGTAGTTGCTAGTGTAATGGCCGTTTTTATAGTGGCCTGTAGGCTAAGGACTTCGTGTTCTAGTTGTTCTCTAGACTGGACAGAGAGTGTAGGTTTAATCCATTGATTAAGCATGTGTGTGTAATTCTGCCAGTCTGTGTTATCATGATGCTTGTGTATGGGAGAGGACATTAAAAATGTAGGACTGATTTTAAATAGTATCGGACAGTGGTCCGAGTCGAGTATGTCTGTAATTGTTGTTATGTGTGGAGAGATAGGGACATTCTTAGAGAGTGCGATATCAAGAATATCTGTTCTGAGTCCGAATCGGGAGTTTCTAAAGAATGTGTGATCCCTTGGAGCAAGAGATTTCTATATTATGAAGTTGGCAGTAGCGTTGTAGTACTACACCAGATCCATTTTGGACACGACAATTCCAATAGAGGTGTTTACTGTTGAAGTCTCCTGCTAACAGATAGTTAGGAGAGACAGATGTGAGAGCATCTAGGTCGTGTCTCGTTAGGAGTCTGGTGGGAGATTTATATATTGATGCTAAATAAATATTTTCCCGGTCAGAGATGGGCAGAAATATGGCAGTGGCTTCAATGAATTGAAGCCGAGGTGTTGGAGCCACTCTATGGCCAATGGATTGCTTTATGCATATAGCAGTGCCTCCAAGGGGACCGTTTAATCGGTCGTTTCTATAAGTGGAAATATTGCGGAATTTTGAACTTATCTCGCGGCTTTATTAATGTGTTTCATTTAATAAAAGAATGTCAATATCTCTCTCTTGTACAAAAGTGATGAGCTCTTTGATTTGCTTCGCTACACCGTTTGCGTTAAACGCAGCGACATTGAGATAGCTTCCGTTTTTGTACCTAGCCATTGGTACGGTAGCACATATTTACCAGATTGGCAATAAACGAGAATTTTTCCTCCGGCGTTTTCATTGTAGCCAATAGAGGCTCAATGTTCCGGAGGAACTCTTGTCCATTGCCTGTTATGGGCATGAGTGTACAGGGACCAGTCTGTTCCTTAGCAGTGCTTACAATTGTGTCGTTAGGTTTGGGACCTGCAGCAATTTGGCTGAAGGATACTTGGGGATTGATGGGCTTAGAAGTAAAGGTCCTGGGTTTGGGAACTGTAGGATTTGGGGTATTTTTTGGTTTTAGGAAAGCAGTTTTCGCTGCAACGTAAGCAGGACATTCTCGATAGGATGCGGGATGTCCTGTTGCACCACAATTTGCGCACTTTAATTTAGATTTGTCAGTTAGAGCGTCAGCTGTAACGTGACAATTTGAATGGTTGTGTGGACCAGCACATATCACGCAGCGTGGTGTAAGGCTGCATCCCGCATAGGTGTGGTTAAAGTTCTGGCAATTGAAACACTGTTTTAGGCCAGATCTTGGTTTATATGGTTCCACTGCGCAACTACAGTATAATAGAGGCTCTTTAGGTTATATATTTCTTTGCCTAGATCGTTGTTTTCCAACTCTAGGATGAAAAGTGGCAGTGGGATGACTTTGTTTTCATCTTTTTTACTAATTTGCCTGACTGATAGTATAGGGTAATTTAGTTCTTTCAATTCTTCGTATATGTCGTGAATGGATATGTTAGAGGGAAGCCTCTTCAATATTACTTTCAGTGGCAGGTCTTTCTTCATCATGTACGTGTAATATTGTTTACCTAAGTTTTTAAAATACTCAATGAGAAATTTATGGTCTGCCACTGTAGCAGCGTAGTAACACAGACCTTCTCGAGTACTAACAACTCTCGGATCTTGTGTTAGTTTCTTTGAAGTTCGAAGTTCTTTATTCATTTTTGATAGGTCAGAGTGACCCATAACCGTGATTGGTGGCTGTCGTGATTCTTTCCTTGTTGTTGGTACTCGAGAAGGTTGCGAGCTTTGTGTCGCAGTGGAAACCCTAGGCTCTTGGGATGGTCCAGGCTGTGGTCTATTTTGTGTCGGACCAGGCTGAGGTTGTGTTGGTGTGATGGTCTCTTCCATTTCGCTTAAGATCGAGAATGGATTGTAGACCGGCACTGTAGGCGTGAAGGGCACGGTAGGCACATGTTCTGAAGGGGGTTTCTTGTTTCCTCCTTTTGATCTCTTGATCGAGGGTTTCAAGAGTCTTTTGTGCTGCTTGTTTAGAGCCATTTTGGCTCTTTACATTTTTGTTAGAGGACGATGTGGTTTTAGTGGGTGCTACTGTGTTAGTAGAGGGCTCTATAGGTATTTTTGCTGTATTAAAACAGCATGCTGTCTGTATATTCAAAGCCATTGTTTGTAGGTCGATTAAGATTGCGTCTAGATATTTGGACTTACTAGTGGCAGTGGCTTCCGTTTTATTTAAGTTCTTGGCACATGTGCGTACCATGTCCATGGCCTCCTCGGTCCTTTCGAAGTCTGGGTGGGACTGGAGGTAGCTGCCTATCACAAAGCAGTTTCCTCGAATTTTCTTTGCCATAATTTCGGACTTAGTGCCCGCTTTAAAGTTTTGATCTTTAATGTAGTTATCAAACTTGTTGAAAACTTCATCCCAGGCTTCGAGAGGGCCTAACTCCTGGACCTCATCCTCCATTTCAACGTCATTAGGGATATGGCTAGCTGCTATGGTGCTTGGTGAAGCCAAGACTTAGTTCAATATATGGGGAACACCAACACTTAACTAGTAGTAAACACTGGTACTTACGATTTGCGTTATCCAATTGACGAAAAACACACACACTATAGGCACACACAGAGCATTAGAGCGCAAGGCTCTGGGGTATTAGCGGCCGGAGCCTCACCCGATTTCACAAGTTTTTTTTTCAACTTTCTCTTCACCTTTTAAACAAATGTCGAGAAAAATTAGGGCCAAAAAGCTCCGAATGCCATCGGGTCGACATATTCGTTTTGTTCAGTAAGAATAATGAATGAATGTTGTATATCTTCTTAAATGTAGGTGTTGTCTTGGATGTAGCCCGGTATTGATCAATCAGGGATACCATCCATGTTCTTATGTTCTCAGAACGGTATAGTGTGATGCAGAATTAGGAATTTTTCTCCACATAGACCATGTCTCTAGAAAGCCAAGGAGTGTAACAAAAATATAATATATGACACCTAATATAAGTATATTATCAGTAAATAAAATTAATTATAACAAAAAGACTGTGGAATTTGAAAATCACAAAATAAAATTGCTTCGGGATATTTTTTGCATCAATTCCCAGAGAAGGCAAACAACCCTTTTATGAGGGGTTATAAATATGTATAACTCAATTGCAGTAGAAACTCTTAAGCTGGATTTGTTAGAAAACATCACGTACAGAGTCACCAACGCTGGAAATTCCAAACTTACACTGTAGACGTTTCTTTACCCGTGGGAGAAAAAAAAAGGTGGTATTTTAATAAAATCAACGCCATGTGAAGACATGTGATTGAAAAGCTAACCAACCATTGATAATGTTGGACATATAACCATATAAGGAAATAAAAGGTCTAGACTTCGATACCAAATTCATGAGGACAGGCCAAAATTCTTACATCCAATAACTCTTAGTGACCGGATCGTCACTCAGAATAACGAAACTTAGTTAAAATTGTTTCAAATATAATATTTTTACAACTAGAAGTCATCGTGAAATTTTGTATCAATAGCTACGCAATAAATAAAGTTATTAGATTAACATTATGCGTAGCTACTTTTAGTGCAACTTGCATTAAATAAAGGTATTTACTTCTTGAACTGTAGTCTGCTTCCACACAACTCACCTCCGGACCCTGAATAGACAACAATATCAGTGCTCCATCCTAATAGAACCGACTGACTGCTGAGCTAGGGCAATCAAAATTAATACTAAAAAAATCATATAAATCCAGTTGAGGTGAAGAGTCATAACCATAAGATTGAAATTAAAATCTATACCTGTTGGCAGGTGCCGTCATTCTCAACTGTGTTAAAATACTCTATTCAAAATGTTATCTAGAGGCCTTTCGGAAGCTAAGTTTTATCATCAGCAGGATGAGTGTCTGCTACTTGTTATTGTTTAGAACATTGTAGACTTGAAGTGCCGTTAGTAGCAACTGACTTGTTTTTAACAATTTTATATAATGGATTGTACAACTGGGATGTGTTCTCATTGAGTAGTAAGGTGTCGTTTATTTCTATTATAATTTCAAGGTATTCCAATATATTTATCTTTGATGGAATTTTTTCTTTGTGGACTATTGTTAGAATATTTTCTATTGTGTCCATTCGGTGACCAGCGTTAATGATATATAGGGTAAGGATTTGTATGCATTTGCATTTTTTCTATGAGGACTATTCAATGCTCAGTTAGTTATAAATGCGTTTTGGCAGAAAAGTATCTTAAACAGATAACTTTATTTGTTGCATTATTTGCATTTTTTGTTGATTTTTTGGAATATAGCATTTTTGTGGATTTTTTAGCATATTAGTGCTTATTTCAACAGCTTAAACACGCTATTTGGCATTTTTGTGTGTTTTTTGCGAGGAAGTGTACATTTTTTAAACACAGTTTACTATTATCATCTCTACCATTATAAAAATCGACTTGAGCTTCATTGTCCAGTCATAGCACTTGTTATTCTAATCAATCAGAGCACTGTTTTCTTTAGCCAATTGGAACACTCGTTATATTTGTATTTTATTAATACAACATTCCCCATTAGAGGATTGCCTCAAGGACAAAGTGATACAGACAATTAATTTTCCAAATTGATTAAATACATTTTTTAAATAAAAGAAAAAATGTCAAATTGTAATTGAAGTATACATACTATAAAGTAGAAATTTTGTAAAGATGGTTTCTTAAAACTGAAATTGATCCTCTAATGGCAGCGATGGCAATTTTAGAAAGATATACCCTGTCCAAATCTAAGGAATTCCAAAATTTAGCTAAGAATCCTGGTATATTACCTCTTGCCCCGTTCATCAATCCTGTGACAGTTATACTATCTAATTGGTATTTATCTTTGTAATAGTCAATTGTTGGCTTGGACACTATGAGTCTCAAAATGGATTGTGGGATCAAACACTCATGGCTGATATCGTACCATCAGCTCATTGTAGTTGCATCTATAGCAGATATAGTATAGTGAAGGCATGGGAAAATGACATTATGAGACATTTAAAGAAAAAATATTATGTTTCATAGTATTGAGAAAAAATATTCAGCACGGATGGTAAAATATTGTATTACAAATTATGTGACATCAGATTTCGAACTGATGAAAAATCTGTTGATCAACACGTGACTAGAGAAAAGCATATAGAGGTCTATAACAAAACATGTGATTCAAAAAAATGCTACTTGGTCAACCACGTCCTACAGGTTCTTTTTTTTCGCAGAACTTTTCGAAGCTTTGATTTCTGCTGATATTCCACTGACGAAAGTGAATAATCCAATGTTCCATGAGTTCCTAGAAAAAATAACTTACTGGAAAAAGTTATACTCGACTGTTCTGCACGAAGAAAAATTATATGGGAAAATGCTACAAAAAAAAACAATATATGATATTAGGACAGAAGTGAATGGGGAAAAATCTGGGTATGGATAGACGAAACTACAGATTCGCAAAGGCGTTACGTCGCTAATATTGTGGTAGGCACAATATAAGTAATTTTTTCGGTGAAGTTTTATTACTAAATTGTCAACAACTGGAAAAAGTGAGTTTTTCAACAATTGGTAAACTTGATTCATGTATTTATGTATTTTGGGCTAAATGGCCGTGGTCTGGTTTTGTTAACACTCAATGTTTCTACTACTGTGATAGACATCCTCAGGAGATTCTGCGTGCTCTATGACCTCCTAAATCTTCAAATGTCGGCTGCAGACTGTCTGTGCGTTGGAAATCGTATCCATATTTTAGTTGAGTCTTGTGTGGTGACGTTTTCTACACGGTCCGTTACTTTGGAGTTATTTTTTGATTGGTTATCACTGGCGTAAGTAATAGGTTTCATTCTCATATTATATAGTGCCGGGATCCAAATTGTATTAATCTTCGTGGTTTCTTCTTTCTTGTTAAAGGAATTTTTGTGTTTATAAATTTCAATAGCCTCTGTGTGAAGTCTGGTGTAATAATGTTGTGTTTTAGACAAAACGTGTGTTTTTTTTCAATTTTTAAGGCATGTTCTTTGTTGTTCACTAAATGTTTCGCTACAGACAACTTTTCAGTTTGTTTTAACCTACAATTTCTCTTGTATTCTTGTATTCTTGTACTTATCATCCATTTTGTAGTTTCTATGTACACTTCACCACAACTACATGGAATACGTTATATACCAGCAGCACTTAAAGTTGTCGTTTATCGTTTGCTGGATTTAATGAATTGCTAATTTTATGTGTAGGCTTGTAGATAGTCTGGATTCTATGTTTTTTTAGACTTCGTCCTATTTTGTCTGTTATAGATTAAACATAAGGTATAAAAATCGTACCTTTGATTTTGTCATACTTCTGTTGTTAGTTCCATGTTTTTTTTAGGATTTACTGCACGATGGAAATCGGTATTGCTATATCCGTTTGCTTGGAAGGATTGAGACCAGAAACATATCACGCAACTCAAAAAAATGTGGTGAACCTGACAGAACGGCAGCTGAACGAAGACGAAACATCGATACTTGCCAAAAGGAGGATATTTCGCACTAACACCTACAACTGTGCCGCTCATATAGCCAATGTAGAAGCCGGAATAAGAGAGCTTCCTGTCATCGTGGGGAGGAAATATGGTGTGAAGTATCACGCATTCTCCGAAAAGCGAAACCTCCTACAAGAAATATATCACATAAAGAAAAAGAAGCTATAAGAAAGCTAAATGAAGAAAACGATATCAAAATTCTCCCCGATAAGGGAAATGTCACAGTCGTCATGAATATGACCAGAAAATACAGAAGCTTCTAGAACCAGGAACATATAAGATTCTTAAAAGTGATCCCCCCAGCTAGAGTTCTACGGAAACGCAACAAACTGATAAAGAGTTCGTCACTTGAAGACGGTATCAAAAAACGACTATTCAAATCAGAGGCCCTGCCACCAAGACTGTACGGATTGTCCAAGATACATAAGGAATGAACGCCACTCAGAACTATCGTTTCGGACACTGGATCACCAACGTACGAATTCGCTAAGTTTCTATGCTTCACTACTACAACCATACATTGGAAAAACAGATACCTATGTAAAATACTCAACGCACTTGCTTTACATAGTGTGACAGAGGAAATTGGAATCAGTTTCCTCAGGTCGACCACCTTATAGAATGTGCGAAGATCTTCCTGAAAGAGAATATATGAGTGGGACATTTCAAGTCAGTAGTTTTTTAAGTTCATTTGCCACCTTCTCCAGTTTAACAAGGTGGGGGAGTTGGCTAGAATATGCAACTATTACAGCGATCACATAAGGATGGTCAAAAATATCATAGACACGTTTGACAACAGCGATGCAGTATGCATCAAACATGCACAAGGAATCTCTCTCCAACAAAGAACTAATAGGTATATTCTTGTATAAAAAATCAAATTTAGGAATCCTAGCTAGTACTACAACTCGTTTAGAGAATTCATGAGTTAAATTAGTTGATCAAAGGAACCTAGTTAAAATTATTGTAAATAATTCTAGAAAAAGTAAGTGGTGAAATGGAAAATGATGTACTGAAGAAAATTATGGTGGCTTTAAGTAAAAAAAAAAAGGATTTGATTGTGCTGCGTTCAATAACTGATGTTCTGTCAGCTGAAAATTATTCTCTAGGAGACTACCCGGGGGCTTACAATCCAGTGATATGGTTTCTCTAAGAGAACTACCCGGGGCTTGCTATCCAGTGATATTGTTTCTCTAGGAGAACTACCCGGGGCTTGCTATCCAGTGATATGGTTTCTCTAGGAGAACTACCAGGGGGTTACAATCCAGTGATATGATTTCTCTAGGAGAACTACTCGGGGGCTTACAATCCAGTGATATGATTTCTCTAGGAGAGCTACCCCGGGGCTTACAATCCAGTGATATGGATTCACTAGGAGAACTACGCAGGGCTTACAATCCAGTGATATGGTTTCTCTAGGAGAACTACCCGGGGCACACAATCCAGTGATATGGTTTCTGTAGGAGAACTACCCGGGGCTTACAATCCAGTGATATGGTTTCTCTAGGAGAACTACTCGGGGGCTTACAATCCAGTGATATGGTATCTCTAGGAGAACTACCCCGGGGCTTACAATCCAGAGATATGGTTTCAATAAGAGAACTACCCGGGGGCTTACAATCCAGTGATATAGTTTCTCTAGGAGAACAACCCGGGGGCTTACAGTCCAGTGATATGACTCATTTCAAATAATCACCTTAGGTTTCGGTTGAAGTGGAAAGGACATTTTTATGTAAAAGTCATTTAAAAGCAACCGACAACCTTTCTCTTTTGACAGTCTACAACAGTTTGCAATGCAAGACTAAATAGTGAACACCTTGTATTTATATGGAAATGTGAATTTTATAAATATCACATTGCACTATTTTGTATTTTAGTGGATTTTTTAAATAGTACATCATTTCATTTTTATAAAACATTTTCTTGAATTTAATTGTGAAATAAAATTCCTAATGATATGTTTGACATAACTTGATTTACCACCCGCGTACATGAAATTTTTTAGATGTTACTTGTATCTTTTGTTAACGTTTCTACTTGTTCTGCCCATATAAAACATATTACAATATTTACATGTTAGTTAATAAACTCCCTTATTACATTTGTTTGGTTCTTCTATGCCATTATATATTTAATGTTTAATTTGCTTTCAGTTTAATAAGTTACGCATATTTTTTTTTAAGTTTTGTGGTTCCATTGCCTGTATAATTATAATTATGTTAATGTCTTTCATGTTTTATTATTAATAGATTATCTTTCAAGCTTTGTCATATTACGTATGTCACTTTTTCTTTTTTTGATTTTTTACAGGTTTATCTGTGATTTGTTTATTGAAACCGTTTCTCATTGCCATGTATTTAGTACATTGAATTTCTTTGTTATAATTTATTTTGTTAAAGGTAATTTTAACATTCTGTTAATTAAACTGTTAAATGTGCTGATTTTTGTTGGTATGTGTGTCTAGATTTGTTATTAATGGTGAGTATATTCCGTATTATTTTTAGATTTGCTGAAAGTATTTATTTCAAGTTTTTTTCTTTTTATGTTTTTCTATATGGTAAGGTCTGGACAGCTTATTTTATAATTAGGTTCTATCTCATCTGTATGTTCTATTTTATTATGCATATTGTTAGTTCTAGTAGGATTTCCTTTTCTTTCTTCTCATTCTCATAAACATTCATGACGTCATAAACATATATTCTGATTAGCCTTATTTTTAAATTATTTATTAATTTTTCATAAAGTTTATTTTCCAAATCTTGTAAAATTATTTCAGCTAATATACCTGACGTGGGATTTTCATTAGGATTCCATTTTCTTGTTCATTATATCTCGTTATTAATTTGGAAACAATTATGTTTATTATAGTTTAGAAGATGAAGATCACAAGATTAAGGATGAGTTCTATGAAGAAATAGAATTAATATTTGATAGTCTTTCACAGTTTCATATGGAAATTGTCTTTCGTGAATTTATTGCAAAAGTGGGCAGGGAGATATATTCAAACCAACAATGTGCAAATTCAGTCTTCATGAAGATAGTAACGGCAATGGGTTTATATTAGTCACCTTTGCCACATCAAAGAATCTCATTGTTAAGAGCACAACATTTAAGCATAAGGATATTCATAAATACACCTGGACGTCTCCAGATGGAGAAACTCGGAACCAGATAGATGATGTATTAGTGGGCAAACGCTGGTACAGTAGCATCATCGATGTTAGATCAGTTAGAGGGAAATACTGCAATTCAGATCATCACCTGGTCAGGGTGAAAATCAGATAACGGCTATCGCTTATGAGAGAAACAAACACTAAAGATGATTCTGAAAAATCTGATTTAAAAAAACTTGAAACATGATGAAATGCGGCAACAATACCAAATTAAGAATACTAATTGATTTGAAGTACTGAAGTCATCAGATGACTATATGGCAAACGAAGAAGAAACTGATATAAACCAAGAATGAGATGCTATAAGATCGTCATTATCAACTCTCTTATCTAGAAGTTATCTAGAAGTTTGCAACCAGCCACACTTCTCAGAAATCTCATTTCAGCTGCTTCTATGATATTCTCTTCACTTTTAGTTAAAACCCAAAATTCACTGCCATACAATAGTAAGGGGACTGCCACTACTTTATCAAATTTTAGTTTTCTTTCTTTTCTTGTGCTTTTAAATATCCTTTTGATTGTTCCACATATATAATTAAATTTATTAACTTTGTTAAATAGATCTTCATTTTTAAAATAGGAGATTTCATAACCCAGGTATTTAAAATGGTTCACTTGTTTAATGGGTTCAATGTTAGTCCAAATTCATCTGCCAATTATATATGATATCGTCAATATAAATATTAAAAAGGGAGGATGAAAGTGGACATCCCTGTCTTACACCTCTATTTATTGTTGCTGTCATATTGTTTTTATTTTTGCCTCCAGTTTCTATTGTTATTTTATTTTCTACGTATAGACTTTTTATTGCAGTTATTAGTTGCTGAGGCACTCCTTTCTCTTTCATTATATTCCACAATTTATTTCTGTTAACTTTGTCAAATGCCTTTTCAAGATCTATGAGGCTATAAGAGATACTTTTAAATTGTCAGCATCAGAAAGCATTGATTATTTAAAAAAAGAGGTAAAACAATAAATGGTTTGACGAGGAATGTACCGACATTGTAAAGAAAAGAAAGCTAGCAAAAATGAAATGGTTACACGAGTAAATAAGGTAAATGTAGAGCAATTCGATAGTATTAGACGGGAAAACATGAGGTTACTAAAGATTAAAAAAAAGTAATATTTGAGAGAGAAGATTAATGACCTTTGAAATTAATGCAAAAATAGGAACATTACATAATTGTATCAGGGAATTAGGATAGAGAAGAAAGGGTTTCAAGCTAAAACAAACAAAATTAGGAATAAAAATGGGAATACGATTACAGATTCCAGGAGTATATAGAATAGATGGAAAAGTTACTTTAATCAGCTATTAAATGTACATACGGAACAGGTTATTGAAGAGGATAATTAACAGACAGCAGAAATGCTAATCGCAGAAGCAAATGCATTAGAGGTTGAAATGGCTATAGAAAAATTGTAGCTGTATAAAGCATCAGGTTAAGATGAGATCCCAGCAGAACTGATAAAATCAGGAGGAGAAAAATTGATGGACAAGATACGCCAGTTACTTAATATGATTTGGAATAAAGAAGCTCTTCGAAATGAGTGGAAAGAATAGATTATCGTACCAATTTATAAGAAAGCAGATAAAACTGATTGCAACAACTACAGGGCATCTCATTACTTTCAACTTCGTACAAAATTCTAACAAATATATTAGTAAGCAGACTTACTCCAAAACTGATGCCATTCTAGGAGATAATCAATGTGGATTTAGAAGAAACAGGTCTACAACAGATCATATTTTTAGTTTAACACAGATATAAAAATTAATGGGAATGTTATGATACTGTACGTCAACTACACATAGACATCAAAAAGGCATACGATTCAATTAAGGGGAGAAGTTACATAGTATTATTCTGGAGTTCTAAAAAGTTAGTTAGACTTATACGAATGTGTCTAAATGGCACAAAGAGTAGGGTGCGAGTAGGAAAAAACTGTTTCGGATATTTTTGAAATCCACAATGGGGAATCAAGGAGATGCACTTTCTCCTCTACTATTGAATTTTGTACTAGAGCATACCATCAAATCTTTAGAGGATGAAGATGGTCTACAACTCAATGGTATTAATAGGCTATTAGTGTATGCTGATGATGTAGTACTGTTCGGAGATACGAGGAGATACTAACGGCCAACACGCACACACTACTGAGTAACACTAAGAAATTAGGACTGGAAGTAAATATCAATAAAACTAAATATATGGTCACACATAGAAATCCATTAAATAATGGAAATGGACAGCTAATGAAAAATGAGGGAAATTTTGAGGAAGTGGCTGAATTCAAATACCTAGGAACAATAATCACAAAATAGGAATGAGTTGCAAAGAAATTGAACATAGGCTGAATTCTGGAAATGCATGCTATTATACATTACAGTGACTCTTGACGTCCCAACTCCTTTCAATAAACGTTGAATTGAAAATGTATAAAACTATTAATCTACCAGTTATATTATATGGATGCGAAACATAGACTCTTACTTTAAGGGAGGTAAGGAGATTACGAGTATTTGAGAATAAAGTTCTTAGGAATTTTTTTGGAACAAAGAGAGATGAACAGACTGGTGAATGGAGAAGACTACATGACAATGAACTACATGGTCTTTATGAGAAACCAGAAATAATGAGAACAATTAAGTCTCGTAGACTGCGATGGGCAGGACATGTAGCACGAATGGGAAATGAAAGACGTGCGTGGATGCTTCTTGTAGGAAAACTAGAGAGAAAACGCCCAGTTGGTAGACCAAGAATAAAATGGGATAATAACATTAACTATGATTTGAGGGTAGTAGATTATACAGGGAATGTTTGGAAAACATTAGCTCAGGATAGGGATGTATGGAGAGCTTATGTCCCCTCGACCATGGACCTACGGGTTGGATAGTGCCAATAAGTTAGAGTTATAGTTTTTGTGACTGTGTATATTTGATTTATGTATTCTGTGTTCAAATTGCTGTTTTCTAGTTTAGGTTTAATTATGTGTGAAGTTTCATTTATTGATATATTAGTGTAAAGATTCTTTATATCAAATGACGCCATTTTCGTATTATTGATTTCCATATTTGTGAGCTTATCTAATTCATATGAATTTTTATTGTATATTCATCTTCTAACTTTATGTATTTTTTTAAGTTTTTGAGTAATTAATTTGGAAATTTTATAATTAGGAGCGTTTATGCAGTTGACTATTGGCCGCATTGGGTTGTTGGTTTTATGTATTTTAGGTAAAGTTTTCATCATCGGGACAGTCGTATTGTTATTTATGAACTTATTTATATATTTATTAGATTCGTTGTTATGTATAATCATGGGGCATATTTGTGTTAATTATTTTATTGTTCTATGAAGTTTACGTAGCTGTAGGATCTATGTCAATTTTTTTTTAATTTTTTTTCATCTATAATATTCTTGTCCTTGTTCATTAGTACTGTTATGTTGCCTTTATCGGTTTTTGTGTGTATTATGTTATTATTCTTGAGTTTGATTTTTAATTTATGAAGTTGTTTTAAATTATTTTCTACATTACTTATTGTAGTTCAAATTTCATTGATGGTTTTAGCAGCTTCATATCTTGCATAGTGTTCATTATTTATTTGTAACTTATTAATTCCTATTTCGCTTTCAATTATCATATTTTCTTTTATCCTGTAGATATTGGTTGTAGAGAAATTGAACTTATATTCATTTTCAAGTCTTTTACTTTCTTCTTTATTTAATGTTAGTTCTGTTAAATTTATTAATCTTCTGTCTTCTGTAGACCTATTGTGAATGTACTTATGGTTTGTGTTGTATTTAGATTATATTAGTTTTTTCTGGTTTCGTATTGATTATTTGGTATTTATTTTCTATGATTTTATTAATGTATTCATATATCTGTTTTTCGATCATGTACCATCAATTACCGAAAATTTTGTTTGCCTCTTGTGATTGGTAATTAAATTTATTATTGCAATTTTGTTTCTTTACATATAAGAATTTTAGTTCATTTTTTTATCCAATTTATTTTGGCATTCTTTTTTGTTTATATGGTAGAATAACTTTTATGGTTTATATTAGTTTTGGTATAGTTTGGTGCGATATTGTGTTTTAGACATTGTTTACTAAACTATATATTTGCTATTGTTTTATGTAGCGTCAATTTGGTGTTAAAAAAGTTATGCTTTGCTTTAGCCTGACTGGCTATAGAGTCAATACTAGTAAAATGCACATCAAATTCCGTTGAGGTGAAAAGTCATAAAATAAAAAATTAAATATACACCTGTTTGCAGGTGCCGTCATCCTCAAACTGTGTTAAAATACTCTATTCAAAATGTTATCTGGAGGTCTTTCGGAAGTTAACTCCCATCATCAGCAGGAAGAGTGTTGCTACTAGTTTTCGCTGTTTAGGATGTTGTAGACTTGAAGTGTGGCTAGTAGCAATTGACTTGTTTTTAACAATTTCGTATAATGGGTTGTACGACTGGGATGTATTCTCATTGAGTGGTAAGTTGTTGTTTATTTCTTTTATAATTTCAAGGAATTTTTTGTTTGTGAACTATTGTTAGAGTGTTTTCTATTGTGTCCATTCGTTATAACAAAAATAATAACCTATAGTTAGGTTAGATAAATGGCTTAGTGAAGAAAGTTTAAAATATAAGGGATTAATAAAAATATATATGGAACACGGTTATATATAACATTGTCAAAGGAAATATGAAGTGAGTTTCTTTTTAAACTGTTTTTGAGTCGGGCAGTCATTGATATATGAGGGGAGGGAATTCCAGGGTCGTGTGGCTGAAACAAGGAAGGATGAGAAATAGTGAGACGTTCGATGTAGAAGAACAGTTATAGTTAAATTTTCTCTCGATCGTGTGTTCAAGTTATGGTGGGAGGATAGCGAATGAAAGCGAGTAGAAATATAAAGCGGTGATGAGGTGGACAAGGTGTTGAATAACAAGCAGAGACCATGTATCTTTCTCTTGTCTTCCAATCGGAGCGAAGACAAAATTCAAATACTTGAGTTATGTGTTCTGATTTACGTAGGTTACATACATAACCTGCACAAGCATTATGTTTTAATCTCATGAAGTGTGACTTCCTAGCCCAATGAACCTTTTGTCCTGAAACCGGTGATGTAAAATTCATACATCTTCGTTCGTATTTAGTGTATTTTCAATTTTTCAGAGACAATTTATTTTTGCTTTAACGATTATTATGCCTGTATTTCTAAATGTGCTTGACTGTCAGCTCTTCTGTTAGCGTCCTTACATCCCTTCTACATGCAAACCGTGGGTTCTGTTTACACGATTTATATTAGCTTGACCTGTATCTATCTATCTATCTATCTATGTAACTGAATCTTTCAACGCGATTTTCACCCACTTAAAATAATTGGATCGACTTGAAATTTTGTATCCTTGTAAAGGACCCGTGGCAATACAATAATTTCGTATATATTTTCTAAAATCCTGGCCAGAATCATCAGAAAATCAAATAAAGTGTCTTTGTATTTATGTAACGGAATTTTTGAACACGATTTTCACCCACTTAGAAACACTGGATAGACTTGAAACTTTGTATACTTGTAAAATATCCGTGACAATATAATAATTTCATATTTATTTTCTAAAATCCCGGCCAGAATCATCAGAAAATAAAAAAAAGTGTCTTTGTATTTATGTAACGGAATTTTTGAACACGATTTTCACCCACTTAAAGACATTTTATCGACTTGAAACATTGTGTACATGTAAAGGACCCGTGACAATACAATAATTTCATATTTAGTTTCTAAAATCCTGGCCAGAATCATCAGAAAATAAAAAAAAAGTGTCTTTGTATTTATGTAACGGAATCTTTGAACACGATTTTCACCCACTTAGAAACATTGGATCGACTTGAAACTTTGTATACTTGTAAAGGACCCGAGACAATACAATAATTTCATATTTTGTTTCTAAAATCCTGGCCAGAATCATCAGAAAATAAAAAAAATTAGAACTTGTATAATAGGTTGCGGACTTGTCGACGTTTTCGTCAGTCGCTGTAAGAGCTCAATTGGTAGAGCGGTGGTATATAATTGCAGTAATCCATAGGTCGCTGGTTCAAATCCGACGGGGGAGGATTTTTTTAGAAGAGTAATACTTTTAGCTCATACTACAATGGTGTCGAATTTGAAGATATTTACATTTTTATCTTATTCTGTAAAATATTAAAACTAAAAAATAAAAAGTAAATAATAGTTTTAAAAAACTAAAACAACACGCTTTATTAGAAAACCGAACTTAAAAATGAAAAATAATTTTAATTTCCAACACGCCTGGGATAAATTTAAAGTGGTCAACAAAATAATCATCTCCAACACATATATTTATTTAAGATTTATTTAGCCTGGTGGAGTTAAGGCCATGTGGCCTTCTCTTCCACTCACCAGGACAAACATATATTACATAAGAATATAACAATCTTAATTAACTCTAATATTAAACACTAAGTAAAAAATTTGATCAAAAGATAATATCTAATATACATATTACGATCTATAATACAACCAGTTAATATTAGTTAAAATAAAGACTAAAACTAATAATAAAATGTATACAAGCAAGACATATTAAATTGTCCCTGTCTAGTGTATATAAAAAAACAGGAAAATAATGAGATATAGAAAACTAATTTTACGATTATACAATATTTAAAACAAAACAAATAAAAATATTTGTTATTCTTAATATTATTTACATAAATAATTAAATATATTAATATTGCTAAAAGAATACTATCAGTGAGGTGTATAAGTCAGTTTGTTATTAAATAATTCTTTAGTTTGTTTTTGAAGGATGTTATAGTTTGACAGTCTCTGACATAGGGTGGAAGGGAATTCCATGTTTTGGTAAGTGACACCGTAAAAGATAATGAATAATATACAGTGTGATGAGGCGGGATATAAAGGACAATGTGCTGATGGGATCGAGTGTCAAGATTATGTGTGTCGGATAGTCTGATGAAGCGGCGTGATAAATAATTAGGCGATGATGTGTGAAGTATTTTATAGAGAAGGGATAGGGAATGGACAGTTCTACGATCTCTTAGACGAAACCACGATAATTGTTCCAGGGACGGTGTAACATGGTCAAATTTGCGAATACCACAAATAAAACGTGCGCAAGAATTATGAACACGTTGAAGTCTTTGAGTGGAAATAATATTTAAGTCTGTAAAAAGAGTGTCACAATAATCAAAATGGGGCATTGCAAGTGTTTCTACTAACATTTTCCTAAGGGCGAATGGCAAACAATTTCGTACACGATTTAATGAATGTATTATTGAGAAGACTGTTTTGCATGTATGGTTTATTTGTGTATTCCAATTTAAGTTTTTGTCAATAAATACTCCTAGAATTTTTACTGTCTCACTATAAGGGATTTGAACTCCGTTTAGTGACACATGCGAAACTGTGTTTAGGTTAATTGTAGATAATAGTCTCTGATGACCCATAATGATTGATTGTGACTTTGTAGGATTTAATTGCAGTCCATATTTAACTGTCCAAGTCATTAGTGAGTCAAGATCCTCGTTAATTTTGGCAACAGCGTCATTTAGTGAATATTTGTCTGTGTGGATGTAGATTTGCATGTCGTCTGCAAATAAATTATGTTTGCAATGCTTTAGGGAGTTAGATATGTCATTTATGTAGATTGAAAAAAGCAAAGGTCCAAGTACCGAACCCTGTGGAACCCCAGCTTTACGGAAGGACCAAGAAGAACATAATGTATGATTTCCTATAACAGACTGCTGGCGCTCATGAAGGTAGGAATTGAACCATTTCGTGGCACTATCAGAGAGTAAGAGGTTTTTAAGTTTATGCAACAATAAGTCCAAGTCTACCGTGTCGAATGCTTTACTAAAGTCCAGTAATGTAAGAATGGTAAGTTTTCGATTATCAGCAGCTTCGCGTATGTCTTCGCAAATATTTAGTAGAGCAGTATTTGTATTGTGTCCTGTCCTGAAGCCTGACTGAAATTGATCTAGAAGGTTGTAATCATTTAGGTATTCAGTCAGTTGTTTATGGACTAATCGTTCCAGAGCTTTTGAAAGAGTAGGTAAAATGCTAATGGGTCGAAAGTCGTTCGGGGTTGAGGGCGTTTTAACTTTAGGCAGTGGACGTACGAGGGCTTGTTTCCACAATGAGGGATATGTAGAAGTTTGTAGTGAGGAGTTAAAAATATGAGTTATAGTAGGTAGTATAGCTTCGATTATTTTATTCAGTAAAGTAATATTTATACGGTCAGTTCCTTCTGCTTTGGTTTTTATTCGCATGATGGCTTTCTTTACGTCGTAGTCTGTAACATATGAGAAGTGGAAATGTTCTCTGTCGGGTTGATTTGTCAGTGATAATTCATTTATTGTTTGTTCTTTATCCTTTGGAGTAGTAGTTATACCTGTGAAGTGATTATTGAGTGTGTCCAGGGAAACAGGTAATTTGTCTACCTGTGGGTCTTTTCTCCCAATTCCCATTCTATTCAAGTTTTTCCAGATTTCTGAAGTATTGGTATTTGTTAGGTTGTATAAATGTCTAAGTTTGGCGTTTCTTATAGCTTGATTTGTCTTGTTACGTAACTGTTTATATTGAGTGAGACTTGTGTCTGTTTTGTTGAGTCTATATTTCTTATGTGCTGCGTCTCTATCAGTCATCAAGTTACGAATTGAAAGAGTCATCCAGGGTGCAGGGCGTCGTTTCACGAGTTTAGTTTTTGGTGGGGCATGTCTGTTGTATAATTGTAGTATAAAGTCATTTAGTGTCTCAACTTTTTCATCTACAGAATGCAGCGTCCATATTGAATGCCACGGCATCTGCATAGCTTCATCAATTAGGGTTGCATTGTCTATATGTTTTAAGTCACTATACGTAATAGTCTTTCGAGTCGGTTTAGGGCACTGCAGTGAATATGCTAAGAATATAATATCATGTGCTGATATTCCCGGGGCTGGCAGTTGCCCGTGAGTAAGTACTCTGTCTGGATTATTAGTTGCAATTAAGTCAAGTAACGTCTCAGAGTGATGAGTGTGATGTGTAGGTCGTAGGGGTAGGAGTGTCATATCACAAGCCTGGAACGTAGCCATCAGTTGTTGTGTATGTCTGTTATCAGTGTCTAGTATATTTATATTAAAGTCGCCCATAACGATAACGTGTTCATATTGTATTCGCGCGTTTTGTAAAGTGGACTCAATTTCAGCGATGGCTTTTATTTTAGGAGGTTGGTATACTACACAGAGAAGACATTTTTTGAAACTGACAAATATTTCTATGAACATAATTTCGGCAGATGGTTCGTTATTAGATAGATACACAATTTTAGGAGTAAGGTCTGTTCTAACGAAGGCTCCAATACCGCCCCCGCGACTGTAAGCACGATCGTGTCTAAGAAAAGTATAACCATCCATGTCAATTAAAGAAGAGGTAATGGTGGGATTTAGCCACGTTTCAGATATGAGAAGAGCATGAATATTTAAAGAGAAGAAAATAGTTCTGATCTCATCTATATGTGCAGTAATACTCTGAGCATTGAAATGGGCTACCTGCAAGGAATTAGGGTATGTGGACAAAGCTATTTCTAAAGCATTCCTTGAAGTAGTGGGGTCGAGAAGGGGAGTGGGAAGGTTATTGTCCTGTAGCCTGTCAAAGACTGTCAAAGGAAAATCATCATTTAAACGAAAAATGGTCGTAAAATATTTCAACGAACTTACAAACTAAACTTGGTATCACGTCACTAAGAATATCTTAATTTTATGTACTATTAATAAAATGTTTAAAGTGATAACTGTCGGTTATTCACTGGCCGTGTTTGCACTAATTATATTTCTGAGGCCCGGAGAATGATGCGTTTGTTCTCTCCTTCTTTAACATGTATTGCTCCGTCAATTGTCCACACATTTGTTACACCATATTTGGTGATGCATTCTTGGAATGCATTCTCTATAGAATAAAACTAGAGTTATCAATAAAATGAAAATAATTTTACCATCAAAAGCGTGGGGTGCTTTTCATGATGTTTACATTTTCTTCTTAGAGACTTTACTCTCCGTTTATTATCAAATATATTAATTGATTTAGAGCATCCCACGCTTTTGATGATAAGATTATTTTCTTTTTGTTGATAACTCTAGTTTTATTCTATGTGTTGGAGATGATTATTTTGTTGACCACTTTAAATTTATCCCAAGCGTGTTAGAAATTAAAATTATTTTTTATTTTTGTGTTCGGTTTTCTAATAAAGCGTACTGTTTTAGTTTTTTAAAACTATTATTTATTATATTTTGCGTTCAGTCATTTACTTAGTATATGTAGTGCATTTCAGAAATATGCTCACTTTTTCTATTGACTCCATTACCGTTACTTTCCTTCCCTCTTATGCATTGTAAAGCTATTTCTTCACATATTGTTACTCTTGTCATTAAACATTGTTAAAAAGAGAGACAAGAATCTTTCTCGATATTGAACGAGTAATATCTAACGAATTAACCACCTGACACTATCGATCACGTAGTTCATGGCCGCGCCAACATAAGCTCTCCATGCATACCTAGCCAACCATCCCCTCTTTAATCAACTTCCCTCAAATCATGGTTAATGCTATTCTGCCACCTAATTCTTGGTCTTTCTACTGGGCGATTTTCCTCTGGTTTTCCTACAAGGAGCTATTATGTCCCTCGTTCATTCGCATTCGTGTCACATGTTCTAATCATCGCAGTCTACGAGACTTAATTGTTATTATTATATGTTGTTTACCTTAAAGATCATGTAGCTCACAAGTCATTAGTCTTATCTATTGTGTTCATCTCTCTTTGGTCCAAACATTTTCTTAAGAATTGTTTTCAAATACTCGTACCTTTTATCCTTCCATAAGTAAGAAATCATTTCACTTATCCATATAATGTAACTAGGAGAATAACAGTTTTATATATTTGCAGTTTAAAGTCTTTTGAGAGACGTTGTAATGAATAATAGCATTCAGTTCCTCAATTAAGTCTACGTCTAATTTCTTTCTGCTCCTCATTCTTGTTTGTAATTATACAGCAACTTCTTTAAAATTTCCCTCATTTATCACTAACAATCCATTTCTATTATATACTGTATTTATATGAGTGACCATATATTTAGTTATAAATAAAGTAAAGCGATCCCACAACAGGCCCGGAGGCCCTTGGGGTAGTAGGAGGTTAAGGCTCCCACATTTTCTAGACAATCGGCACTTTATGTCAGCCGGGTTGTCAGCCCTGCGTGACGGCCGCCTTTACCCCCAGAACAAGTGTCTGGTACTCATTTACGTTAGAGGCTGAGTCGACCCCAGGGCCATATTGCCGCCAGAGGGTTTGGGTCAGTTTAAAAATCCTGACCACCCCAGGCCAACGCAAATGGAAGAGAGTGATGCCAGGCCTAGTTTTTTCTGCCAACGCTTGGAGGCGCTTCAGTCGCTATGTCGAAAAGCAAATTCGTCTACAGAGACAGTGCAGCCAACAGACTCCCTGAATTAAATATTTTTTTATTTTTAAAATGAGCTGACCTACTCTTAATTTAAGTAGAAACATTATCTTGATAAAACGTTTGTTTAAACTATTCCATGTAATATTAGCTTTGAATAATTTTTATACCTAGTTTATTTTATTTATATCATAATAAACTGTATATTTTATTCTATTATGTTGGCTGCGTATTTTAAAATGTAGTAGCATCGTGCATCAATTTTTGTTTGTTTAATTAGAGGGAATTAATTTTCTGTTAAAAGAATATTTTCTAGTAAGTATTATTAATACGTAAATACATTAAAATAAATATTAAAATATATGAATTGGCTCATGTTTCCATTAGGTCACGGAATTTTTAAAATTCCTTAAATTACTTTTACGGAATTAGGTTATGATTTTTGTTTTTATTTACATTTCCTACTTTTATAAAAAAATTCTAATGCTTGTTAAAATTCTTAATATTTTTCCTGCGCATAATACAAGATTCTTATGCGACTGTTCTATTACTTACGTGATCTAGTGGAAAATCTTCCTATGTATGATTGTTAGCCTATATAGTGCATACTGAAATTTTAGGGGGCAAACATGCTTTTGTATAATGTTAGAAATAATACGATTTTAAGTAATTTATTTTTTTTAGTGATAGGTACATTGATGCCATATCTTTGACGTAATTATATTGAATTATTATTCTTCATCTAGCCACCTGTCATTGTTCTGGGATCAAGTTTTGGATAAGATTCTCTATCTATCTTGGTTATTCCATGTCTACTCTTCCATAATTTCCATCCATTGAATTACCCTTTTCTAGACATTCTCCTTAACTTGTTCTTCAGACCTTGTCCATATCTTGGTCAACTTCTGAAAGACAGTGTTAATAGAGCGAGTAAAGTTACGTAAGACATAGCAAGCCATAATAGATAACTGTCTGCTATCGAAGGATAACCATATATTGAATTTTTATATATATATATATATATTGTAACTTGAACCCCAGAATGTGTACTTGAGACTGAAAACATATTACATTAATTAAAACTTTAAAAAACAATGAAGGAATATTTAATTATAAGTACGGTACTTGTTTTATAATTTTTTTATTTCAGCAAAAGAACTGATATTTTTAGATAGGAGAATGTTTATTTTCTACCAGTTCTTTTATGGCTTATTTTATGGTTGTTCTGTTGAAATAATACGTAGGATTTCTGTATTTTTTCATGTTCATATAACTGTAGTATGTTTATAAAGATTCAAAAACTATGTAGTGTCCATTACAGTACGTACTTTGTATAACTTTTTTTTTCTTTCTATTCAGATCTGCAAATATCCAATAATGCTGCTCTTAACCTCCATCTGGAAAGGGGTCATTGATAATTGAATTCACCACCAATACAGTGAAATGAATGGTTTATTGTGATTTAATGCATTGTTTGATTGAGATTATCATATGTTAAGAACAGTAAGATACCTGTAATTTTTAATTACCTTTTTTGTAAGGTAATTCTTCATAATTACTTAAATTCTCTTATTGTTTATTATTATTATTATTTTGTTCATATGTCTAAAATATATAAATGATTATTAAATGATATCTCTATTTTTATTTGAACCTTTCCTTGATAATCAGGGTCATCCTTTCTTTAATTCTAAGAAAATATAATGCAAAAAAAATGTTTTTTCTAAGAAAATTTTGAACAAAAAAAACAGTTTAAATGAATACTTTAAAAGAATTAATTGAATTATAAAATATTTTTCCAGTTTTCTAAAACTAATCAACTGTTTTTCTGATGTTAGGAATATATTCCATGTATTGAATAAAGAGTAAGTTGAGGGTCTTGGAAATTGAGATTAAGTTCTGAATTGATATATTCATAACACTGTGAGGTTTTATTTAATAATAATTACTCAAATTTTACAGCTTGCCTCATACTTTTGTAAAACAGAGGACCAGTTTCGAAATAAGTTTCCCTTTCGAAACTAGTTCTGAGTTTTTCAATAATATGAGGTGAGCTGTAAAATCTGATTGATTAATATTATTCCAGGCATTATTTAAAATGTGGTATTACTAACGCCGAAAGTGACGACTGAGCCACCGGGGACAAAACTGATTAGTTATACTTTTATCAATAGATGGCGCAAATTGTTTTGCCGATAATACAGTAAGCTGTAATTGGTTAGTGTTTTCTGCCAACGCTTGAGGTCTCTGGAGTCTAGGCATCACTGAATAACATTGGCGCTGGTCATCTCTATAGTGGGTTATCTCTGATCCTGACCCCAACGGGATTTGAACCCTCGACCCTCCGGCTTTTTTTTTTATTATAAGAGTCTTCATATGACAGCATGCTCCACTACAGTTTTCTGCAGTACTACATGCTTTGGTTTAGCAATATTAAAATATCTCTATCATTTTATGTGTGTTGATGTTCCTGACTATGCATTTATAGTGTTATTTACTAGTTCTAATGTGTGAAAATATTTTTCTATTTTCGATTCCTTAAAATATAATTTTGAGTTATTGTGACGCTAAATTGTTCTATTTCGTTGTGGTTGTTATTTGCATTTCAAACAATGCTCTCTGTTAATTATACTTAAGCAAGTTATGGTTCCTCTTGGCACTAACAAGTTATGATTAATATTTACAGTTGCTTGATATTGTTCCTATTAGCACTTACTTAACCCTTAAATTGGCGAAACAATACTTTCTAGTGCCCATCATTCAAGTGTTTCGGACCGCAAAGAAAATAAAATCATGTAAAAGTAAGTTATTACCGTATTTTTAACGTAATTTGACACAATCTTAGGTAATGTATGATAATTTGTTTTATTTTTACTGTTTAATAAACTATAACAAATAAATTAAATCAATGTTTCTTATAAGATACATTGTAAGTTAAGGGTTAAATTAGTGCATTCTTCATTACTATTCCTAACAAAATATGGTTCCTGTTTACATTTAAATTGACTAATCCTATCAAGCTATAATCTATATTTACACGCTAAGTTAATATTCTATCCATTACTAATCTAAGAAGATATAGCTCCTATTTACAGTTAAGTTACGGACTAATTCTAACATTTTATGAGTAATCTACTATTGAAAAATATTTTACTGTCCTTACAAGTTCTAAAAAATTAGGCTATTAGGTTCCTATTTACACTTATAGCACTGACTAATCCTAACAAGTCATGATCAATATTTACACTTCCTTAAAATAATGTTCTTATCCTAACACTTATTATCTAGTTCTATCACTTGTAGCTCAGTGCCTTAACCACTACGCTACGGCGTGCCCCATATATTTTGTTATATTGATGTTTATTTCTAGCCCCAAATCCATAGTCAATAGAGTGTACATGTTGGCCGATTGAACTAGTAATATAATATCTTTCTTTCTTAAGTCCTTTCCTCGCCTGTCCCAGGATTAGGACGCCCCCTAATGGAAACTTATTGACCTAGTTAATTTAGTTACGCTCATTTACCCATAGATAATAGCGAGTGAAAGGAGGTCTTCTATGAGACCTTTAATGGGAAACTAAGGTATCACTGGAGAGAAATGTCGGTAAATTTTGCACAGAGCCTTTTTATTCAGGCTTGTTGTATTTTTATGAGCAAGAATAATTTTCAGACTCAGAACATACGGCTTAAAGCCCCTCCCGGAGGACTGTTCCTTGGATTTTTCCATACTAAAAATCCATCGATCACGGCCGGGATTGATTCCGTGTTCCTCGGAACTAGAGGCAAGGAACATAACCACTAGACCACCGCGTCCGACAGTAATATAATATTATATTCATATAATAACTAACTAACTCACTGGCACTATCGAACACGCAGGTTCATAACCGCGCGGATATAAGCTCTCTATACATCCCTATCTTGAGCTAATGTTTTCCAATCGGCCCTGTATAATATGCCACCCTCAAATCATAGTAAATGTAATTCTCCCACCTCATTCTTGGTCCACCAACTGGGAGTTATCCCTCCGGTTTTCCTACAAGAAGCTTGCATGCATATATTTCATTCCCCGTTCGTGCCACATGTCCTGCCCATCGCACTCTACGAGACTTAATTGTTCTCATTATATCTGTCATCCTATAACGACCATGTAGTGCATTGTAATGTTGTCTTCTCCATTCACCTGTCTGTCCATCTCTCTTTGGTCCAAATATTTTCCTAAGAATTTTAAATTTTGGTAATCTCGTTTCCTCCCTTAAAGTAAGAGTCCATGTTTCGCATCCATATAATATAACTGTAGAATAATACTTTTATCTATTTTCAGTTTAAAGTTTTTTGAAAGGAGTTGGAACGTCAAGAGTCTCTGTAATGCATAATAGAATTGAGCCTATGTTCAATTTCTTTGCATCTCATGTCTATTTTGTGATTATTGTTCCTAGGTATTTGAATTCAGCCATTTCCTCAAATTTTCCCTCATTTTTCATTAGCTGTCCATTTCCATTACACAGGGTGTTAATGAATAACACCGACATACTTTGAGGTATTGTAGTGGAGAGTTAGGCGAACAATTTGATATATGAAACTTGGGGTGTGTGAAGTCAAATTTTGAAGTTACATGATTTTTTTAAAACTGGACGTTCATACTTATTAAATCAACAATGAAGCAAACTGTGAATATGGTTTGTCTTGTAAATACTTCAGTTCTGCTCCAATAGTAGGATAACCCTGGTTGTAATTGCAAATATAGCAGCATTTCCAAAATTTTGAACACTGAAGTTATGGAAATTTGGTCTTTTGGCAAGAACCAGTGCGCCACTGACAGTCTGTATTTCGTGCGCTGGCATGCAATCGTATGTTTGTTAGTGCGAACATCGTCAACAGTAATAACTCAGTGGGTAGCATGCTTACCAATAAATGTTGCAATGCCAGGTTCAAATCTCTCTTCGTTGATTGTCTGTATTTTTATTTCCATTTTTTATGTTTATTCACAGAAAGACAGTGCTTTTGTAGTTACTTAATTCACATTCTGATATTTTGTTTAAGCATTACTATTTGCTTTTTAATTTAACTGGTTGCGTGATTCGGTTGCATGAAAAGCACAGATTCTTTTTAATACTGTACATTTATACCAACTGCTCATGCGCGTGCTCGTGATACTAATGACTGATACCAGTCTGTTTCACTACTGCTTTGAAACTTGTAGGAGCTCCTTCTCACTTTGACAGGAATGTAAGGAACCGTCTGGATAATGTCTTCCCTGGACGTTGGATTGGTCGAGGCAGTCCTGTAGCGTGGTCTCCACGTTCACCTGATCTCACTCCTCTAGATTTCTTCCTATGGGGACACGTTAAGAGCCTCGTTTATCAGACTCCAGTCGACTCAGATGAGGAGTTACTGGCGCGAATTTTGGCTGCTTGTGGCGAAATCAGAAATACTCCAGGAATCTTTGAAGGAGTGCGAGCATCATTTCTGCGCAGATGTAATTAATTCTTAATCCATCGAGGGCAACATTTTGAACAGCACCTATCATCCTGTTTTTGAAGCAAACATGAATAAAGATATTTTATTTTTCTGTATGCTTAACTCATGCCTCCTTTTTAAGTGTACTGTAATATAAAATAACAAGTTGTTTTTTATTTATTACTTATATTATTATATTATATATCCTGAATGTTAACATCTTTCTTTAATACAAAATATGAATAAGAATTTGATTTCCTTTACTATTTGTCCACTGACAAGTCAGAAACAATAGTAAACCTTAATTTAATTAATTAATTAATTAATTAATTAATTAATTAATTAATTATTTTGTTATGCCTTCCCTTCATGTTTGTGCTAAGTTTCGCGTCATATGACTTGATGCTACATCCATTCATACAGTATTGTTTTAACCTGAAGTAATGGTTAGGCTAATGCACACGTAGCCTTGTTATTTCGACCGTCTGAAGCACGCGATTTTCACTTACGAATACTTACTGTAGTTACCTAGTGTACTATACAGTAATCCTTCCTTTACACTAGTAAAGCATATTGTCATTTCTTACTTTCCTGCATCATACTAAAAGAAATTCTACAGAATTTTGTACTAAATTTCCAAACATCTTGCACAAGAAAGAAAGAATATAAACAAATAAAAATGAAAGGTCAGCCTGTCTCAGGTTTGAACCTTCAATATCACATTCCTAATTAATGATATATCTGACACGTTACCACTGAGCTAAATGGTCTGAGGAAGTCAACCTGCAAAAGAAGGTTACACTATGTAACAGTTTGTCAAAGAAATCTTCAAAATATTGTCAGTGGTGTACTGGCTCCTAACACATTTATTAAATTATAACTTGCAAATTTGAACTTCTAGACTATAAGTTGCATATCTCAAATTGTCTGTCTAAGACACCTCTACAATACCTGAAAGTTTGTCAGTGTTATTCATTAACACCCTGTATAATGTATTACTATGTGTGACTACATATTTAGTTTTATTGATATTTACTTCCAGTCCTAATTTCTTAGTGTTACTCAATAGTGTGAGCGTATTTGGCCTTTAATATCTCCTCGTTATCTTCGAATATTACTACATAACCAGCATACACTAATAACGTATTAATACCACTGATTTGTAGACCTTCCTCATCCTCTAAAGATTTGATGGCATGCTCTAGTACAAAATTAAATAGTAGAGGAGGTAGTGCATCTCCTTGCTTCAACCCATTGTGGATTTCAAAAGTATCCGATAACAGTTTGCCTGCACGCACCCTACTCCTTGTGCCATTTAGACACATTCGTATAAGTCTAACTAACTTTATACAACTCCAGAAGAATACTATATAACTTCTCCCTCTTAACTGAATCGTAAGCGTTTTTGAAGTTTATGTGTACTTGAAAGTACCATTATATTCACATTTATTTTTTATATCGGTGTTAAACTAAAAATATGATCTGTTGTAGACCTGTTTCTTCTAAATCCACATTGATGATCTCCTAAAATGGCATCAATATAAGGAGTAAGTCTGCTTACTAATATATTTTTTAGAATTTTGTACGAAGTTTAAAGTAATTATATGCCCCTGTAGTTGTTGCAATCAGTTTTATCTCATCTCATTTCTTACGAATTTGTATGATAATCGATTCTTTCCATTCATCTGGAAGAGCTTCTTTTTCCAAATCTTATTAAGCAACCGGCGTATCTTGTCCATCAATTTTTCTCCCCCTGATTTTATTGGTTCTTCTAGGATCTCATCTGAACCTGATGTGTTTTGTACATCATCAATTTTTCTATGGCCATTTCAAACCTCTAATGCTACTAGCATTTCTGCTCTCGGTAAATTATCTTCTTCAATATCCTGTTCTGTACATACATTTAATAACAGATTAATGTAACTTTTCTATCTATTTAATATACTCCTGCAATCTGCAATCATATCCTCATTTTCATGTTTGTTATAGCCTGAAAACCTTTCGTCTCCATCCTAATTTCCTGATATAGTTATTAATTTTTGGCATTCATTTCAAGATCATTAATGTTCTCTCACAAATATCCCCTCCTTTTACTCTTAATAACCTGATAGTTTCCCGTCTAATACTACCTAATTGCTCTAAATTCACCTCATTTGGCTCCTGTAACCATTTCATTTTTGCTAGCTTTCTTTTTTATACAATGTTGACACATTCCTCATCAAACCATTACTTCTGTTGCCTCTTTTTTAAATAATCAATGCTTTCTGATGCTGACAGTTTAATAGTATCTCTTATAGCCTCCCATTCTTTATTTATATAAGCTTCTACTTCGTTTTCCACATTGTCATCTGATGGCTTAAGTGCTTCAAATCTATTAGCAATTTTAATTTGGTATTCTTACCACATTTCATCATTTTCCAAGTTCTTTATTCAGATTTTTCAGAATCATCATTAATGATTGTTTCTCTCATAAGCGATAGCCGTTGACTGATTTTCACTCTGACCAGATGATGATCCGAATTGCAGTCTGTCCCTCTAACTGATCTAACATCGATGATGCTACTGTGGCAGCGTTTGTCCACTAATACATCATCTATGTGGTTCCGAGTTTCGCCATCTGGAGACGTTCAGGTGTATTTATGAATATACTTTTGCTGAAATGTTGTGCTCTTAACAATGAGATTATTTGATGTTTTAAAGGTGACTAATCTAACACCATTGTCGTTACCTACTTCATGAAGACTGAATTTCCCTATTGTTGGTTTGAGTATATCTTCGTATCCCAGTTTTGCATAAAAATCTCCTAAGACAATTTTCATATGATATCGTGAAAGGCTATCAAATATGCATTCTAATTTTTCATATAACTCATCGTAGATCTTGTCACCTTTATCTTCTGTGGGAGCATGTACATTTACAATTAAAAAAACATGTGCTTTATCAGAATTATGTATGATAATATCGCTGACAAACTTAAAATATCGGATAGCGGACATGATCCTCTTTCCGACTAAAAACCCGTTCCATATTCAGGTCTTTCTACATCCCCGTAGTTTAATACGAGTACAAATCTTTCTGATTCCTGTCTACCTTTTCCTGGCCATCTATCTCCCTGTAAAGCGACTATATCCAAGGATGATTTATATAATTCCCGCGTTAATATCTCTAGTGCCTCGCTATTGAATAACGTCATAACATTCCATGTTCCTTGGAACATGTCCCTATGTTTGAGCCTTTGGCATGGATTCCCTGAAGTATTCCCCGCCCGGAGAACCGAATGGGGGACTATTTGACCTCCGGGATATTTTATCCCAGTGGAACCCATGTCCGCATTTCTTGACGGTTGTATTTTTACTCTGAAAGATCATCACTCCTTCGACCAAGGTATTTTTTTCGTCTGGCTTATCACCTTCGACCAGTTCGGCATGGATAACCCTATCGGCAGCAATGCTGCCGCCGACATAGCTCTCGGGATATTTAAGTACGCAAGCCACTCCACCCCGACAAGGTAAATATACCATGGAGGGTATATTAATATAATGTTACAATTATTATTAAAAATAAATACATATCTATGTATAACACAAAACTTTATCGTCTAGTTGACGAGGTCAGTGGAGTCTCTATCTTCCACTTGTAGGTTGAATTCTCTGGAGTAGAAAATTTCAAATATCTATTCAATCTAGTTGACTTGTGCTTTCCTGTCCTGATTTCAGTGTTCGATCCCAAGACAACCCGCTACTGATTGTAAGTGTGCATGGTTCAGAGTTTCTGATACAAGAAGCATGCCTAGCTACAGGGTATTGGCCTAATAAATCAAAGAATATCTTAAGATATTCGTATTAGTATGGTACTAAACCCAGTTAAAGATGTAAACGCTATTTCAGATCCGTTAATAAAATCTGTTTTAACAGCATAGGTTATGATAAGATATACGAGTAATGTAATTAATTGTACATAATTTCCGTTAGTTTTAACAGTCCAAATGTATATTTACTTTCCAAGATCCTACAGTTTATAGGCATTCTTGTTTACTCAGGACATTTATTGTGAGATAAGAGAAAATATTTAAATTATATTTAAAACATATTTAAGATTTACATCGCTAAACAGATAAGATGTTATTTTAATAACAAAACTTTTTAATCTAATACAAAGATCTATTTTAATTTATATTAAGGAAGTATCTTAGCAGTGGTTTTCAGAGAAAGTTAATAAAACATATTTATAGCTTTTTGTCAATTATACACTTAAAACTTACCTATAGTTATAGATTTTTATATAACATCTATTTATATATAATAAACTTACTTTTTCATTTTGATTGGTCTTAGTGAATTTTGTGGTAGCCTATCTCATTTTATTTAGACCATATGGTCTTGCAAACGTTTAGTCGACTGTCATTTTTCCCTGGCTACTGTATTGAGTCTTGAAAGCAATAAAAGTTATCGTAAGGGAGTGCTGGCACACTTAGCATGCACGTGACATAGAATAATAATAATAAGAAGAAGAATAATTAATAATAATAATAATAATAATGGTAATTATAATAATATTACTATAATAATACTAATAATAATGTTATTTTAGCGTGAAGATATGACGGAAAGGTCTTCTCTTCAACTTCACCAAGATTAAATTGTAGATATGTACATAATAGAAATTATGAATTAAATTAATAACAAATAATGCACAATATGTATGTTATGCTTATATAGGTTTAAAATACTAAATTTATAATCCTACTGCGTACATAATATAGTGAATGTGTACACCTAATTAAAAGGGCTATATAGAAATTTCTAAATTAAAAGTAAGTCCTCTAAAATAAAACTTCCTATAGGACTATACTAATTTTACCGGGCACTGTTCCCACATTCACATGTATCTATCACAGAGAAGTCCGATCACCATAGGTGTAATATGTGTTCGAAATGTCGGAACCATTTGTTATATCTGGTTTCTTCAAAACTGACCCGTTAATTATTATAACTATCCCAATTCCTCAAGATATTGCGAGAGCACCGGTCCCAAAATATCATAAGATTTATTTTTCTCCCTTGGGCACTAAAGCTTGAGCGTGTCTCATCGCTCTCATGGCCTGATGCTCACGTCAGACCGCTCGGACACGGTAGGGGATTTAATAAAATTTCATGCTTTTATGATCGGCATTTTTTGAAAATAACTGTTGTAACATTTATCAGATGACATAACTGCAACATGTAGTCTATCAAAGGTTGCTTGGTTGCTATGATGAATTTTAATTAGGTGAAATATATGTTAAAGTGGAGGAGAAAGGTGTACTCACACATTCACACGTACGTGAGGTCTCCAACACCTCGTAAATCACTTGAATTCATTACGTAATACAACACACGCATAGTACAGTTACATTTTCTCTATTCTCCATCTTATCACCATTATAATATACATTATCTTCAAACACATTTCCGAAAATGTTCCCGAATCCACTCTCCCGAAAGCCCATTTTCTCTAAATATTTTTTCCCGAATCATTTTATGAAACTAAATAAAACACTGCCATTCAAATATGTTAAAATGTGTATCATGTCCCTCGGAACTTCATACCGGGTACTCGTTGTTAAAATATCGTAACACATCCCACATGAATCTTTAGAAATTAGAAAGTTCCTGGATATACAGTGGAGGAAATTGGTATAAAGGCACTAACTTATAGTAGTAAAACAACCTGAAATATTTAATGCAAATACCGTATGTGTGACATCGATTACATATAATTATCTTGGACATAATTTCATACAGGTCACCACATTTTGTATTTATTATATACGTAAATAAGTAAAGTAAAGTGATCCCACAACAGGCCTCAGGAGGCCCTTGGGGTAGTAGGAGGTCAAAGCTCCCACTTTTTCTAGGCAATCGGCACTTGATGTCAGCCGGGTTGCCAGCCCTGCGTGACGGCCGCCTTTACCCCAGAACAAGCGTCTGGTACTCATTTACGTTAGAGGCTGAGTCGACCCCAGGGCCATAGTGCCGCCAGAGGGTTTGGGTCAGTTTAAAAATCCTGACCCCAACGGGACTTGAACCCTCGGCCCTCCGGCTTGTAGCTCAACGCCTTAACCACTACGCTACGGCGTGCCCCATATACGTAAATATTACGTAAAAACTAAGAATACGCTGTCCTAGGGGTGGAAATCGGTATAAAGGCAGGTCAACTTCTGGCTCTTACGCTGACATAAATGTAAACGAAACACTGCAGTTACATGGCGAAGACGTGTCTGTGAGCATCGTTCATCAATTACAAGTCAGTAGTGCGTACAATGCTATATCAATTGAAGAGAAAGCAAGAGATAGTGCCTTCAAGGAGATGGGTCTTTCCAGTCGGCAAATAGCTACGAAATTGGGGCGTTCAAGATATGCCATTGATAATTGTGTCAAACTGGGCTCACAATATAGAAAAAACGGGAAATATGGACGGACAAGAAAATTGTCTGAGCGCACGTCCCTTTTTACACAAAGCAAAAGGTAAGAGTATGTTTTCTTCTCAAATCCAGGCTGATTTGAAGTTGCCAGTAAACAGCCAGACGAGTAGGATAAATTCTGTCAGAAGACAAGAACCTACAATTCAAAAAACGTCTTAGTACACAGAACAATGCACACAAGAAAGCTAGAATGACTTTTGCTGAAGAACACATATCCTGGACCTCAGAATGGAATAAAGTAATATTCAGTGACAAGAGGAAGTCATGATGGCTTTCAGTATTACTGGTACGACCTCCGTACTGAAGAGCAAGTTAGAATGAGTAGAAACTTCGGTGGTGGCGGCTTATGATTTGGGCAGCATTCTGCTTTAACGGAAGATCAAAACTGGCACCAATATGATTTCTGAGTCCTACACTGACGAGCTTCTTGAGTTGGAATTGATACGAATGTATGCGGAATTTGGCGAAGGTCTAGTTTTTCAGCAAGATAATGCTTCCATTCACGTGTCTGCCAAATCAAAGAAGTGGTTCAGGAAGAAGGAAATACCTCTTTTGACGTGGCAAATCAGAAGTCCTGATTTAAACCCCTTTTGAGAACCTATGGGGGATCCGGCCAGGGCGTATGTATCGCAACGGACGGCAGTTTGGGACAGTGACTGAGCTGAAAAATGCTATTCGGGAAGAGTGGGCTTCAATCTCAGTGGAAAAAATAAACACCCTCATGAAGTCAATGCCAAAGAGAATCTTCCAAGTAATTAACAACAATGGAGGTTCAACTAAATTTTAGAACTTTGTTGTAAACTTTGCGCTCAGTCTTTTTGGTTTAATCTGTGAAACACACAAAGTGCCTTTATACTAATTTCCACCCATATGTGAGAGTGGTTTCAGTTTTCATGTACTTTTTTGGACGGAAATGGATAATTAATGTTGACATTATTTGTAGTGACGTGTGTATAACCTCTCCTACCCAATTCTCATCCTCACCTTCTCGTGGTACAACCTGTTTTCACAAACGAGGCTCTGAGGACCGAGTCACGGCGGTATAACCGTTCCATCAGGTACTGAGTAAATGCGGTATCCTAATGTCTGTCCAGAGACTAAAAGGTAGCAGCCCTACCACTGGACTACTTAGCGTCGGGCCAGTAACCTGTCCTAAGGAACTTCAAAACTACTTTCAAGTCTCAACACGAAAAAAGCCAGAAGGAATTGAAATATGACGACCCACAGCAAAGAAATATGGTTAAAAGAAAACGGCACAATGATATGTAAGATATGCAACCTGGAATGTCCGAAGCATCCATGAAAAAGAAGAGGAACTAGACAGTATATTTAAAAATAGAAACATTGATATTGCAGTAACTACAGAGACTAAGAAGAAACTTAAAGGAACGAAAGAAACACAAAATTATGTACAAATATATAGCGGTGTCGACAGGAAAACCCATGGACAAGCTGGAGTAATGATTTGGATTAATAAAACCATAAGAAATAAAATTCAACACTACACTTACTGGAATGAAAGAATATTAGAGCTTCGACTGAAAATAAATAGAGGTAATTTGACAGTTCTTGGTGTATATGCACCAGAGGAAGGCCGTGAAGAAGACAATGAAGAATTTTATAAAATATTACAAGAAATTTATAGCAAAATTAATAGAAATGATTACATTCTCATAATAGGAGATTTAAATGCCAGAGTGGGCAATGCTCAAGTCAACAATAATATTGGAACATTTGGCGAACCTACCAGCAATAGGAATGGGACAAGATTAACAGATTTTGCTATCTACAATGAACTGAAAATAACGAATACCTTCTACAATCATAGAAACATACATAAATATACCTGGCATCGTCAGGACTCAAAATCAATCATTGATTATTTCATTGCAAATAATAAGATTTTTAAATTGTTTCTCGATGTCAGAGCCTACAGAGGATATGATATTGGTTCAGATCACTACCTAGTAGAAGCAAGAATAAGATTTCCACAAGATGGTTAAAAAAGAAGAAACAACAACAGAGCATAGAACAAAAGTACAAGGTAAAATTATTTTATGATGACAGCATTAAATGGTTATATTCGAGAAGAATTCAGCAATATATGGCTACAACTCCAGAAAGTAATGATGTCGAAGAAGAATGGAAAAACATTAAAATGATAATTCAAAATGCAGCTAATGAAACTTTAGGAAAAGTAAATATACAACAAAGAAGAAATAGAACTCTAAAAATCTGGGATGATCAAATAAAACAATTGATTGAAGAAAAAAATACAGCTTATAAAAAATATTTGAATACAAAGAAAGTAGAAAATGAAATAGAATTCAAACGTTGTAGAGCTATTGTTAAGAGGGAAATAAGAAAGAGGCATAGGAAAACATGGTTAAATTTTGTTACACATTTAGAATCACATTTGCATAAGCTCCAACCTAATGCCTTCAAAATATTAAAACATTTGAATAAAGATATTAAATAATCTACCAAAATTAATTGCGGAGTAACAAAAGAAGATTTTTTTCAATTATTATAAAAGTCTTTGGACTGACAATAGCTATGAAGATACAATTTTCCGAAATAATAATGAGACATATTCCATAATATCATTGGAAGAATTGAACAATAGTTTAAAGAAATTAAAAAATGGGAAGGCAACTGGCACAGATGGCTTGAATTCTGAATTGTACAAATATTCAGGCAAACAGTTCCATGAAAGACTGTTGTCCTTCTTTAATAATGTATTCAAAAATGCAGATATACCACAAGAATGGAAGACAAGCATTGTTATAACCCCTGTTCAAGAAAGGAGACAAGAGAAAAATGGACAACTATAGGGGAATCAGTTTGTTAAGCACATGCTACAAAATTTATGCAGACATTTTAAATGGAAAATTGAAAAGTTTCAGTGAAAAATTCCTTATGGAATGTCAAAATGGATTTAGGAAAGGACGATCTTGTATTGATTCAGCATTTTCTGTTAAACTATTGCTTCAAAAAAGAAGAGAATTCAACTTAGAAACACATTTTGCTTTCATAGATTTTGAAAAAGCATTCGACACAGTCAAGAGATCAAAACTCTTAAATATATTGGAAGACAGAAATATACCAAATTTACTTTGCAGAACATACAAAATATTTACAAAGACAACACCGTAAAGATTAAATTAAATAACAGATTTTCTGAAGAAGGAATTATAAATCGTGGTGTGTGACAAGGCTGCCCCCTATCCCCAACACTTTTTGCAATTTATATCAATGAAGTAATATGTTGCTGGAACAAAACATATAAATTTGGAATAAGAATATCAGAAAATAGAAAATTAAACACCCTATTGTTTGCAGATGACCAAATAATAATAGCAAATTCCGAAGATAATCTACAGAAAGGTCTGTATGAACTTAACAAAATTACAGAAGAATATGGATTAAAGATATCTACAGAAAAGACAAAAATTATGGCATTTCAAGGTGTAGATCCTGTCAGAAGTAAAATTGTACTGGACAATAAAATTTTGGAGCAGGTGAATAATTTTACATATCTAGGATGCAATATCTCATATGAAGAAGAAAAGGATGTAAATGCAAAAATATCTAAATTTTTAAGAATTTTAGGGTTAATAAATTCTATCTTCAAGCCACAGTTAGTCCAAAAGCATTCAAGACTGAAATTGTATAAAACACTGGGTCTTCCAACTCTTTTGTATGGTAGCGAAGTATGGACGTTGAAACAGAAGGATATACAGAAACTTAGATCTGCTGAAATGAGATATCTTCGGAGGACTGCAGGATACACACTGCTAGATCACAAAAAAAATGAAGACATCTTAGAAGAATTACACACGGAATCTTTAGAAAACAAAATTTCTGATTATAAGTCAAGATGGATACAACATGTTCATCGAATGGAAGATCACAGAATACCCAAACAAATGTTAAGATATCAACCTGCAGGAAGAAGAAGACCAGGACGTCCACTCAAAAGACTTCTGGATGGTGTTTCTCTTGAGGCCGAAACAGGTCAACAAATGGCCTAAATTCGTGAATGTACTATGATGATGATGATGATTATTTGTGTGTGTTTTATACTCAATCACTTCCTAAGTTAAGATAGAAAAATGCCAAAGAAAGAGTAAATAAACTTGTATTGACACTTCTAACAAGTGCCTTTATACCAATTTCCTCCACTGTATGGCGGACCCTTCATTCATAATATAATCTCATATTGAAAAACCAACAATATGACGGATACCTTCATATGAAGTTCATATGATTCGTTCAAAAATAAAAATCCCCAGAAGAAATAATTGCTCATTACACTTCTTTCATGTATTTCATAATATATATATATATATATATATATATAATATATTATAATGAATGTTTGTTTTGTTTGTTTGTTTGCTTGTTTGCTTGTTCATATTTTATGCGCGGCCATACCGTTGATCTGATTGTGATGGGCTTTTTGTATAATGTTCAGGAGATTCCCGGGATGAAGATGGGCTTTAAGAGAGTTGTGATACTCAACTCGTATACCCTTAAAAATTGCTCTTCGTAGTGGAAAACGTGAAAAAATCCCTCTTTGGACACTTAAATTGCTTACCCTGCCTAAACCATAGCAAATACACAAAATTCATGTACACAGAATTGAATATCTCAAAAAGCTCTACAAAAACATCCGCGACAGCATATGTTTATCTCTTACGGATAACTCACAATAACCATTTTTGTCTTTCAATGATGCCAAGAAGATCGAGACAAATACGTAGATTCCTGTGCAAGCATATCAGCACATGGAGGGTATTCTTTTACGGATAATTCACAATAACGAATTTTCTCTTTTAGCTCATTATGCCAAAAAGATCGAGAAAAGTAGATTCCCGGGCAACACCGGGTAATCAGCACCGGAAATCCTAAAATAATTACGATATACATTTATAATTATTTTTAATTTTACGTATTTAACTAATCATAAGAAGTACATTAATTTTTGTCTTTCAGCTGATTTATGCCAAGAAGATCGGCATGAGTCAATTCCCGCAACAGCACGGGTTATCTGAAAATAATTGCGATACAAATGTGTCCCTCTACTCATTTAACTTAACATAAAACACATTAATTTTCGTATTTCAGCTCATTTTTGTCAAAAAGATCGGAATAAGTAGATTCCCTGGCAACGCCGAATAATCAGCAGGGGGTATCTGAAAAATATAAATTTATAATTATTTATTCTTTTATTTATTCAACTAAACATAAAATAACATTAATTGTTATTTATTTAGGCGTAGCAGCGCACGCCGGGTATTAGCCAGTCCAATATATAGAAATGAATGTTTGTTTGTTTATTCGTACTTTATGCGCGGCCATACCGTTGATCCGATTGTGATGGGTTTTTTTTGCAAATGTTAAGGCGATTTCCAGGATGAACATAGGTTATATGAGAGTTGAGATTCTCAACTCCTACACCCTTAAAAATAGCCTTTGTAGTTGAAAACGTGAAAAGTCCCTTTTTTTATCCTTAAATGGCTTACGCCGCCTAAACCATAACAAATACACAAAATTAATTTACACAGAATTTAATAACTCAAGAAACTGTACAAAAACGTCTCTGACAGCATATGTTTAAATTTTACAGATATCACACAATAGCCAATTTTGACTTTCATTGATACCAAGGAGATCGGGATAAGTAGATTCCCGGACAAGCATTTGCTGCCATACCATTTATCTGATTGTCATGGGACTTTTTGCAAAACGTTCTGGATTTTCCCGGGATGATTGTAGGTTATAAGAGAGTTTTAATGCTCAAGCACTTCACACTTAATAACCACCTTCTGTAGTGAAAATACGTGAAAAAATCTATTTTTGTAAGCTTAAATGGATTACGCTGCCTAAAACATAAGAAATACGCAAAATTATTGTACACAAAATTGAATATCTCAAAAAACTCTACAGAAAAGTCCACGACAGCATATGTTTATATTTTAAGGATAATTCACAATAACCATTTTTGCCTTTCATCGATGCCAAGAAGATTGGGATGAATAGATTCCCGGGCAAGCATAGCAGCACACGGCGGGTATTATTTTATGGATGACTCAAAGTAACGAATTTGTCTTTCAGCTCATTTATGCCAAGTACATCGGGATGCGTAGACTCCTAGGCTACGCCGGGTAATTAGCACGGGGTATCGAAAAATAATAACGATATAAATTTATATTTATTTTTCCTTTTACTTATTCAACTAAATGAAAAATCACATTGTAATTTATTCAGGTGTAGCAGCCCACGCCGAGTATTAGCTAGTATGTATGTATATATATATATATATATATATATATATACGGTATATGTATATACTGGATGTATCAAGAAGGATAGCGCAACCTTACATGGTTCATAGTACACGATAATGGAAACAATAATGTCCCAGTAAACATGGATCCGCAAACGAGCCGTTTGCGAGATAATTACGAATGTATGGTTACAAGCCGCCACTGACGTCATTGTTTGTAACATCGTATGGTTTACTCCTTGCGCACTTAAAGCCGTCCTATGTTCTTTGTTTACAAAACTGAACATTGCCGAGAGGTGGAGTTGTAATCAAACCATACACGCAGAACGTACAGGACGGATGCAGTACACAGTCTCAAAAGGCATCAGTCTCGTCTGAAGAGTGCTACTTGTGCTGTTTTGTAGTTATAATGGAACCTTACAGTAACGAAGAGTACGCGGATATGTATTTCATGTACGGTAGGGTTAATGACAATGCATGGGAGGCTGCACGCTTGTACCAAGAAACATATCCTGATCGAAGACACCCCGAAAATCGTACATTTACAAGGGCCCATCAACGCCTGAGAGAAAATGGGGGTTTTGCACATGGCAGAGCAGTAGGTGGGCTGCTCGCATTACGCCTGAGGTTGAGGATATTGTGTTGGAAGCAGTACACAGCTCTCTCCAGGAACCTCGACGAGAAGAATTGCCACACAAGTGCCTGTACTAAGCCACAGTAGTGTATGGAGAAATTTACAGCGCTATTTACTGCACCCTTACCACCTCCAAAGAGCTCAATGTCTCAATGATGCGGACTTTGTTCCTAGAGTGATGTTTTGTCAGTGGATGTAACAACAGACTGTAGTCAACGCTCGTTTCGCATGTAACACTTTATTTACAGACGAAGCAGGATTCACACGCGATGGTGTTTTCAATTATCATAATACACATTTTTGGTGTGAAATAAACCCACATGCTGTTCATGAGTCACCACTTCAGCACCGTTTCTCACTGAATGTGTGGTTAGGGGTACTAGGTGATCATCTCATTGGGCCACATATTCGCCCACGAAAACTTAATGGACGCAGGTACCTTAGGTTTCTGCGGCGTCATATTTCAGGATTGCTTAAGGATGTTCCCCTTCAGCAACGTCGGAGTTTGTGGTACATGCATGATGGAGCTCCGGCACATTTTGCTGCTGCTGTGAGACGGCATCTAACGCGCAGATACGGCCAAAGATGGATAGGTCGAGGCGGATCTTTACTTTGGCCTCCAAGATCACCTGATCTAAATCATCATCATCATCATCATCATCGTCCTTATCATTATCATCATCCTTCACCGGTGTGGAAAGCAACGGGAAACTACCACACCTACAATTCCCTAGTAAAGCTGCAAAGCATAGCATGAAAATGCTATGATTGCAGTGAAAGACCTGCCTTTGGGCAGAATTACTATGGATATATGTATATATATAACTGACGAATCTATTTTTTCTTTAGAAAAGCTATATAAAACATTTAACTATATAATAATGTACCGGTAATCACGTGTTTTTATATCAAATAATCAATCCCTACCTCTGAAATGCTGTCGTGTGAGTACGTAACCACCCTCTACGTTTGCATTTAGTTCAGTCCGTAGCAGATAAAGTTATATTTACTATTTTCTTAAAACTCATATACCCGCTTGTTTTGGTATATTCATCCATCCATCCATCCATAGTAATTCTGCCCGAAGGCAGGTCCTTCACTGCAATCATAGCATTTTCATGCTATGCTTGCAGCTTTACTAGGGAATTGTGTAGGTGTGGTACCTTCCCGTTGCTTTCCACACAGGTGAATGATGATGGTGATGATGATAATGATAAGGATGATGATGAAGATGATGGCCATATGATTTCGGGGACCGTTTGGGCCTTAAAGTTTTCCTGACATTTGTCTTACAAGTTGGGGAAAAACCCCGATAGAAACCTCACCCAGAAAAACTGCCCCAACCGGGGATCGAACCCGGTCCCGCTGCGTGACAAGGCAGCACGCTACCTCGAGACCACAGCGGTGGACGGTATATTCATAGACATACAAATAAATAACATAGTCAATGATAGGTGATCTCGTCAAATACCCACGGTCGGGAAATATTTTACGCTTCTTCTCTTCAAGTTACATGTAGTGTTCTACTTGGCACAGTGCTGCATCGAATATATCATTTCAAATTAACCGATACAAAATGTTACTGTAAGTGCCAGACACTTACTCCATCTGTGAGAGATAATATTTGTAATTTGTAAAAAGGTAAAGATATCCCACTACAAGCGTCGGGAAGTGGGAGGTTAGGGCTCCCACGTTTCTGGACATTCGGCCTTTGATGTCAGCTGGGTTGTCAGCCCTTTGTGACGGCCGTCTTTACCCCCCGAACAAGCATATGTTACTCATTTCCATTAGGGGCTGAGTCGACACCAGGGCCATAGTGCCGCCAGTAGGTTTGGGTCAGTTTAAAAATCCTGACCCCACCGGGACTCGAATCCTCGACCTTCCGGCTTGTAGCGCAGTGCCTTTACTACTACGCTACGGCGTGCCCCCATTTGTAATTTTTAAGCCACTTTAAATATGTCTCTGCTATTTAAAGTAATAGTTTAATTTACACTGGAAAACAAATTTTAACTTTATATTAGTTACGGAAATGAAGTGACCAGATTTCAATGTATTTTTTCATGCTGAACACGAAAATGACAATGAAATTGTCAGTAGTGGTCCAGTTTTTTCGTAATTTTGACAAATATCTTTGAGTAAAATAAAATCCTCCTTAAATCTGGTAATATTAAGACTAGCCTACCTCAGTTAAAGACGTTTCCTTTTAGCTTGTCTGCTGTAACGGGCCTCGGGGCATCTCTCACCACTGATCAACAATAATCAGCTAGCATAGATGTATTATATTTGCCTTTGTATCGTCTTTCAAATGATGAGATCGTCTGGTGAAAATGTTCATCAGAAACAACACCACACTTTTCCAGGAAAAAGTCAAAATGTGAATGGAGAAAATGCATTTTAATGACATATTGCACCCCACATCACGATAAGCTAGTAACATATTGGCCAGATGTTGTCTGTAGTTTGGGGTCCCGTGGTTCCCCCAGAAATTTAAGGTTACTACTCTGAATGATTCCCATGCATTTTTTCTTTTCTTTTCAAATGTTCCGAAAAGTGTTTATCCTTGAAGGGTCCTCTGACCAAGGAACCAAAAAAATACCTTCCTTAATTTTAATTGTACTTAGTCTCAGAAATGTTGTAAGTACCTAAATGCACTCCCATCAAGTACCTAAATGCACTCACATCAGTAACACTGCCTTAAGACTGAACTTGCATGCATTTGAAAATAATCGCCACTTTTCTGGTCTGTGTTGGATGTTTATAGTAGACATTAGACCTTGTATATTGTTGCAGAATATAATGTCATTTTTTAATTTCTCAAGTGACTTCTGGCGTGTTCTATATGCAGAGACTTTTATATTCTCGCCAAGATACTAAAACTGTCTAAGTCGCGAAGCCAGGAACTCTGCTTTAGCCTTTGAGAATTCTGAGTCTCGGAGAAGATCATGTAATTCCTCTAATGTCATTCTGTGTGACTAAGTTGGAATTTCAGGATTGACGTCAGGATCATGGGATGTGGATGGTCTGGGTATTTCTTCCGAAGTGCTGGATTTCGTTTCATCGCGTGAATCAATATTGCAGGAGTCTGGTGATATACTGGAATAGGAAGCTCTTTATAGAGTGTGGCACCGGACGAATAGCTGAAGGTATATTGGGATAACTCACAGGTGACTTCTTCTTTGAAATAAACTTAACTGGTAGAACCATGCATAAATAACAATCACTTACATGATTGGTTTGTTCTCCCCAAATCATGGGGATTTCTTATTTCCTTTCAACCTGTGACTACAATTTGCAGAACATTCCATTGTAGAAAATATATGGAGGAAAATGTTTGCCAAGATCCTCTATTTTGCATCCGAAATAAAGATTGGTACACTTTCTTAATAAATTGAGTTATATGTAGCTTTTGTGATGCGAACGTCACTTTTCCACAAATATAACAAACGTTATGTGGACTATACTCATAATTTCGTGGCATTTCAGTTTTTATTACACTGCAATCATATATCTGCGCATAAATTTAATATATTTATCTGAAAAAATATAGACATATCACACATGTGTTCTACACATCAAAACTACACATCTATATAACTTATACACTAAAGCATGAACCATTGTTCACTCACGAAATACCACTTCAACTGATTTCAAAACCTGTTGGGATAAATACCGACCCTTTAAGATACATATTATCTATATTATACAGCTGTCACTGTCTCCCCTACCCTAAGGGTGTTTCTTTGACTTCACACTTACTACAATATTCACAGCATACGCAGTAACACCATACATGCTGATAATTTAAAAACCAGACCACTGTCATTTTAATTGTCATATTCGCAATTAGGAGTTTCATCTTGACACAACACGGTCACTTTTTACTTCCGTAACTTTTTGGCTGTTGTCCAGTGTTATATATTATCTCTATATGAGTTCGCTTTCATTTGTTTATGTCTTACAAATTACAATCTACTTTCAAGAAGAGAGAAAAGAATATCCACACACAGTCTGTTGTTTCCACACAACTGATATTAAGTGTTACTTAACACGTAAAAAAACACTAAACAGTTACTCGTAGTTTTTACGAATTCTGTAAAAAAATAGATTCAGACTCTTACCTTAGTTCGATCAAAGTTCAACGAGCTTGTGCAATATGTTTCTGGTAGACTATTTGCCCTGTTGAAATGGATTTGTAAAACTTTGCCAAAACGCTTCCTGGATTTCTTCATCCCCTTTCACAGTAGTAAAACACAAGTTACTCTGAAAATGAGGAATTTATTTAACATGTTCCTGATATGCTATTTTCCATTGTACGACAAGTTTGTGCAATTTTGTTAAAACACTACTCGTTTCCCTACATATACACTACAATATAAAAAGTACAAGGACGTCCTTGAATAATGCTGTTACGTACAGTTGACGAACTCACTTCGGTTTGCATGTTGTATACTGTCCAGCATTAAAAATAATAGCAACGTGGATAGATCTGCAGATCTCAGTTATTTTCAACGTGGTAAGCTGTAAGACTACGAAAGATATTTCAGCTCTTCTGAAGCGGTCAAAATAAAATATTTTAAATGTTCTTATAAAGTGGAAAGGTGACAATTACAAATTAACAATGATCTGATACGCCGGACATAATGGTCGAAGTGGCTATCTGTATGTGAATAGAGTAATGTCGAAAAATCATCAGTTTATGGTAAAATCAATAATTTAATAATTCAACCGTTCTATCAACAGTGACGTTAGCACTATGTCAATTTTTCGTTGAGTTGAGAAAATTGGGCTACTATGGACGGCAGAAGCCAAATATTCCCTCTTTGCAAGAGTGTACCATTGCAAATCTGTAATTTTACCGACGAATCATGCTATATGTTGTGGCATTCTGATGCAAGGACTTAGGTGTGGAGAATACCAGAGGAACATTTTCTGCCAGCCCATATTGAAACAGTCTGTTTCATTTTGAAATTTGGAGAAGGTGGCATTACATTTTGGACCTGTTTCTCGTGACACGACCTTGGTCCCATAAGGAAACCGATTGGCATTATAAATGCCAATAGGCTATGAAAATAAACCGAATAATTTTGTAACTGTGTATCGTAGAGGGAGGACAAATTTGGTGACGACCATTGTTGATATAATCGTCTCATTATGATGGTTGTCCAGCGCCTCGCTTTGTTTCCCCGCAGCTGTTATATATAATTAAATACAAAGATGCCGACTACCGCATGTTAAGGATTGTCGGGCGGCACCCGCTTTTATATAAACAGACAGCCATTATAGTGAGACGATAATGCCAGTATGATAGTGCTTCATTCCATTAAGCTGGGTCTATAATGAGGTGTTTTGGTTTCAATAACGTCCAAGAAGTTGACTGACCGGCCCGAGATTCGATCTCCATCCGATCGAACACCTATGAGATGAATTCACTCCAGACTCCAACGACCCACGTCATTACCTTGTATGTTTACAGCCTACAAGAAAAATGGACTGTCATTCCTCCACAAACATTCATATCTACTTGAAAGTCTTTGTGATAACAAAAACTCTTTTAACCGTTGCACGCAGAAACCTACCCCCATAGAAGCGTTGTGATTTGCTAAGGCTGCGTCCAAAAAGTATCCGCCGCTATTAACTATAAGGCATTAAAATCCAGCGCCAAATCTCTCATTTTGAACTAGATGGATATTAAACAACTGCTGACTTGGTGGATTGGATAAACCTGCCGCCCGCGCCATGCGCCTCCTCACTTTACTCCGTTCTACTCAAGCAGGGACATTCATCTGCTTCGCATGGTGGGTTGTTATTGCTGGATTCTGTGGTTAAAAGAGACAGATTTTTTTTTGACATGGGCTTAGTACATTACAACACTTCTCTGGTGGGAGAAATTTTAAGGCAGGTTTCAGCAAGCAATGGGTTAAAGTTCCCTTGTATGTCGTGGTCCACTCTTTATTAAAGTTCAGCACTTGAGAAAGAGAAAGGGCCATTGGTTAACGTTCCTATTCATTTGATCATTATAATTTACAAACTTGCTGAACAGTAAATAAACTGATATGTTTACTCCAAAAGTTGCAGTTAGGCTAGTATTTTGCTATTATTCGGCCACGTTTGTCAAATTTCGTTACAGAAATGCCTGAATCTCTATATACATTACCGATAAATCTTTGCATTACAAAAACTATAGGATTTGCATTATTTCATCCTTACTTAGCGTGATTTATATTAGGCTACATTATATAAAGCGTTATCCACCGCTGTAGACTCGAGGTAGCGTGCCGCCTTGTCACGAAACGGTCCCGGGTTCGATTCCCGATCGGGACAAGCTTCGTGGGTGAGCTTTTTTTTCCGGGGTTTTCCTCAACTGTCAGACAAATATCAGGTAGCGTTAAGGCTCAAAATGTCCCCGAACATCATCTGGCCATCATCAGCATCATCATTATCATCTTTCACCGGTGTGGAAAGCAACAGGAAGCTACATTACCTTTAATTCCCTAGTAAAGCTGTCAAGCATTGTATGAAAATGCTATGGTTGTAGTGAAAGACCTGTTCTAGGGCAGAACACTATAAAATAGATATAAAATGTTAAGTTTCATTACAATATTTAGGTATTTTTCAAAAACAGTATTTGGTTAGAAATTACAGATAATAGTCCCGCGCCGTAGCCGAGCGGTTAAGGTAGGAAGCCTTGGCGCAGAGCTACGGGACTTGCGCTGGTTCGAGTCTCCATGGGGGAAGAAATTTTCTCGTGGTATTTCGGCCAGTATGGGACCGGTGCCTACCCAGCATCGTGAGGCAATTGGGTAGCTACAATAAGTAGCGACTCCAGGTTGAGGAACCAGCTATAACGGTTGGGGGACTCGACATGCTGACCACATGTCACCCCTACACTGGCTGTTGATCATCTACCTCTGTGATTGACACATGTGGAAGTGAAGGGCCAGCAGCCGGCTGATAAAAGGGCAACCGCTGAAAAGTGGAAAGACCCTCAATCGGAATTACAGATAATAATGAGTTTAATTATTATATATTTTCAAAGTATAAATTATAATTCGTCTTATTTACTAAGCAGTAAATACATTTTAAAATTATGTTTATTGAAATATGAAATTTATTTCAATAGAGGCAAGAATATTTAGGTTACAAGATAAAACTATGAGTATCGTCATTTGGAAGGCAGCAGACCGTGAAGTGGCTGCAGAAAAAGAGAGAGGCCAGTTAAATAAATAAGACATTTAATTGCCACTATCGTGTCACAGCGGGTAGTCGAGTAAGAGGTCGTACATATCCTTGCTAGAGCTGCAGAGATATCTGCTGGCTTTAACATTCTCAGGATAAATGTAATTTGGGAAATTATACAAAATAAAATTGAATCGGCGAGGTATAGAAATGAATCGTTTGATAATTTCAACCAAATTATTTCTCTTTCTCAAATTGCAAATTATAACTTAATTCGGAGAGATCAATGGTAATTGGTTTGAGAAGGGGTTTTCTACTTAGCTTCGTGACTTTGGATCAAATTCGAAAAGATGGCATTTGCTGCAATTGCATCATCATCAATGGCTCTAAACCCAAACGGGGTCCAGCCCTCCTCAATTTCTGCGTTCATTTTGTCGATCCTTGGTATTTTGTTTCCCAATTTCATCTTCAACAGTTGTTAAATCATATTTAATAATTTCCTGGAATTTAGATATATTTTCGTACATTATATAATTTCCAATTCACAATTTATTATTTTTTATTATTAGGCCTACCATTCACTAATCCCTGGGAAAAACCAGATAAGTCCAAAACGGGGATAGTTAAGAGAGGTCGATATATATGCATATTCCCAGTGAAGTTCGTCCATCCAAAACACAAGTTGTCTATTATAGCTAATAGAATGAAGCATTCACATATCTTGTTATTAGCATATCGAACGGTAAAAAGAATAGTATCCATTAAAATGTTCTTTATTTTGATAAAATTTACTTAACTGGTTTCCACGGGGTAAGTGTATTGATGTTGATGATGATAAGCATGTCGTACATATTCTATAGTTGTATTGTATATTTAAGAAAAGTTGTACTAATTTCAAAGAATCGTACATTAACTTACAGATATGCGGTATTGGGCTGATTGTGCTAGACCTGAAAATGTTTAGGAATTTGGCTGGGTATTAAAATGTTCATAATAGACACACATACGTCTTCTAAAATATTTACTAAGTAAATCATAGAAATTATACTGTTATAAAATGTTGTTGTTACAAGATGCAGACACTCTACATTCAACATATTCACTAATTAAAATATGAATAAAAGAAATTACTGATTATTTGCAAATATTACGGTTGCTAAATTCTATTATAAAACCAAATCTGGTACAGACATATTCAAGGCTAAAACTATTAAAATTAATTCACTGCGAACTCTTTCTTTATAAACGAGAATTGGATTCAAAAGCAAAAAGGTATCAGCAGGCTAAGAGCTGTGAAAGTTAGATATCTTCGACGAATTACGTGATATCACTTCTCGAATGTAAGAGCGACGACGGTATACTGCAAACATTCAGAATCCAACCACTGAAAAAAAAATTATTTCCACCGCTGTGGTCTCGAGGTAGCGTGCTGCCTTGTCACGCAGCGGGCCCGGGTTCGATCCCCGGTCGGGGCAGTTTTACTGGGTGAGGTTTTTATCGGGGTTTTCCTCACCTGTCAGACAAATGTCAGGAAAACTTTAAGGCCCAAACGGTCCCCGAAATCATATGGCCATCATCCTTATCATTATCATCATCATCCTTCACCGGTGTGGAAAGCTACGGGAAGCTACTACACCTACACAATTCCCTAGTAAAGCTGCAAGCATAGCATGAATATGCTATGATATATATATATACATATATATAAATGGTTTCAACACATATCTCAAATATTTAAAGAAACCCTCCAATACCATGCACACAGACGAAGGAAATCTGAACCTCCACAGAAACGTATTCTGGACCCTGTCAGGTGAAGCCGAAACGGATAAAAATAAGACTTAATTCAAGTGTGCAATATGATGGTGATGATGATGATGATATTGATAATCATTAAATAAACAGAACGTATAAAACATGACATCTGAAGCACAAAGAACTATAGATGAGATAGATACTCGCCTATTAATCGAAAAAACATTAAATTATTTGCCGATGCAGTGTTAATTGAACACATAAAAAACTATTCACTAACCTATTTCGCATGTATCTTATTTATACGAGATTTATTGACGACTTTTTATCGAAAACTAATATAGCAGGGCAAAAAATGCAAATCTAAATTCTCAATCGAGAAATATCAGTAGGGCCCGAATTTTATGTAATATCAAATTTAAAAATGTGTGCATAAATATGTAACCACAATGACTGAAATGTAAATTTAAAATGTAATGAAGATTTTTTATGTAAAATCCAAATTTTAATTTCTTTGGTTCAAAAAAGAAGCTCTATGTCCATACTTAATCAGTCCACTTCTGCCACAAAGTGCGAAGTACATGTGTCTCGACTTTAGCGTGTAAGTCACATTGTAACAGTTGCGACATACGTCGCTCTCCTCTATTAGCTCGGCAGACTTCAATCATCTGCTAGCATGATCTGCATTGACTATGTCGATGTAGTGCATATTGTCTCCGCTTGGAGGCGCCTGACCACAGAACCTTATAGTTTATGTTGAATACATTGGTTCTTGCAGCATTGTCATTCCTGCTAACATTCGCTGTACTGTGTTCATGTCCGGCAAGCTTCCGCTTGACTCGTCCTCATTGTGTACCAGGCAGACGAGGGCGACGGTCCTGTTTTAGCTAAGAGGTTGTGAATACCACTCTGTGACTGCCAGACCGTGGAGGGCGACGGTCATGTTTTAGCTAAGAGGTTGTGAATACCTCTCTATGTCTGCAAGGCCGTGGAGGGCGACGGACATGTTTTAGCTAAGAGGTTGTGAATACCACACTGCGTCTGCCAGGCCGTGGAGGGCGACGGTCATGTTTTGGCTAAGAGGTTGTGAATATCTCTCTATGACTGCCAGGCAGTGGAGGGCGACGGACATGTTTTACCTAAGAAGATGTGAATATATCTCTGTGTCTGCCAGGCCGTGGAGGGCGACGGACAAGTTTTAGCTAAGAGGTTGTGAATAACTCGCTGTGTCTCCCAGGCCGTGGAGGGCGACAGTCATGTTTTAGCTAAGAGGTTGTGAATATCTCTTTATGTCTGCCAGGCCGTGGAGGGCAAAGGACATGTTTTAGCTAAGAAGTTGTGCATACCTCTCTGTGTCGGCCAGGCCGTTGAGGGCGACGGTCATGTTTTAGCTATGAGGTTGTGAATATCTCTCTGTGTCTGCCAGGCCGTGGAGGGCGACGGTCGTGTTTTAGCTAAGAGGTTGTGAATACCTCTCTGTGTCTGCCAGGCCGTGGAGGGCGACGGTCATGTTTTAGCTAAGAGGTTGTGAATAACTCTCTGTGACTGCCAGGCCGTGGAGGGCGACGGTCGTGTTTTAGCTAAGAGGTTGTGAATATCTCTCTGTGTCTGCCAGGCCGTGGAGGGCGACGGTCATGTTTTAGCTAAGAGGTTGTGAATACCTCTCTGTGTCTGCCAGGCCGTGGAGGGCGACGGTCGTGTTTTAGCTAAGAGGTTGTGAATACCTCTCTGTGTCGGCCAGGCCGTGGAGGTCGACGGTCATGGTTTAGCTAAGAGGTTGTGAATACCTCTCTGTGTCTGCCAGGCCGTGGAGGGCGAAGGTCATGTTTTAGTGAAGAGGATGTGAATACCACTCTATGTCTGCTAGGCCGTGGAGGCCGACGGTCATGTTTTAGCTAATAGGTTGTGAATACCTCTCTGGGTCTGCCAGGCCGTGGAGGGCGACGGTCATGTTTTAGCTAAGAGGTTGTGAATACCTCTCTGTGTCTGCAAGGCTTTGGAGTGTGACGGTCCTGTTTTAGCTAAGAGGTTGTGAATAGTTCTCTGTGTCTGCCAGGCCGTGGTGGGCGACGGTCGAGTTTCAGTTAAGAGGTTGAGAGTAACTCTCTGTGTCTGCCAGGCCGTGGAGGGCGACAGTCATGTTTTAGCTAAGAAGTTGTGAATACCTCTCTGTGTCTGTCAGGCCGTGGAGGGCGACGGTCATGTTTTAGCTAAGAGGTTGTGAATACCACTCTGTGTCTGCCAGGCCGTGGAGGGCGACGGTCATGTTTTAGCTAAGAGGTTGTTAATAACTCTCTGGGTCTGCCAGGCCGTGGAAGGTGACGGTCAAGTTTTAAATAAGAGGTTGTGAATACCTCTCTGTGTCTGCCAGGCCGTGGAGGGCGACGGTCCTGTTTTAGCTAAGAGGTTGTGAATACCTCTCTGTGTCTGCAGGCCGCGGAGGGTAACGGACCTGTTTCAGCTAAGAGGTTGTGAATACTTCTCTGTGTGTGCCAGGTCGTGGACGGTGACGGTCCTGATTTAGCTAAGAGGTTGTGAGTACCTCTCTGTGTCTGCCAGGCCGTGGAGGGTGACGGTCATATTTTAGCTAAGAGGTTGTGAATACCACTCTGTGTCTGCCAGGCCGTGGAGGGCGACGGTCATGTTTTAGCTGAGAGGTTGTGAATACCTCTTTGTGTCTGCCAGGCCGTGGAGGGTGACGGTCGTGTTTTAGGTAAGAGGTTGTGAACACTTCCCTGTGTCTGCCAGGCCGTAGAGAGCGATAGTCATCATTAACTAAGAGGTTGTGAATACCTCTCTGAGTCTGCCAGGCTGTGGAGGGCGACGGTCATGTTCTAGCTAAGAGGTTGTGAATACCTCTCAGTGTCTGCCAGGCGGTGGAGGGCGACGGGCCTGTTTTAGGTAAGAGGTTGTGAAAATCTCACTGTTTCTGCCAGACCGTTGAGGGCGAAGGTCCTGCTATAGCTACGGGGTTGTGAATACCTCTCCGTATTTGCCATTCTGTGGAGGGCGACGGTCCTGTTTTAGCTAAGAGGTTGTGAATACCTCTCTGTGTGTGCTAGGCCGTGGAGGGCGACGGTCCTGTTTTAGCTACGAGGATGTGAATACCTCTCTGTGTCTGCCATCCGTGGAGGGCGACGGTACTGTTTTAGCTTAGAGGTAGTGAATACATCTCTGTGTCTGCCAGGCCGTGGAGGACGACGGTCCTGTTTTCGATAAGATGTAGTCAATATCTCTCTGTGTCTGCCAGGCCGCGGAGGAAGACGGTCCTGTTTTAGCTAAGAGGTAGAGAATACCTCTCTGTGTCTGCCAGGCCGTGGAGGACGACGGTCCTGTTTTAGCTAAGAAGTTGTGAATACCTCTCAGTGTTTGCTAGGCGGTGGAGGGCGACGGTCCTATTTTAGCTAAGAGGTTGTGAATACCTCTCTGTGTCTGCCAGACCGTGGAGTGCGACGGTCCTGCTTTAGCTAAGAGGCTGTGAATACCTCTCCGTGTTTGCCATTCTGTGGAGGTCGCCGGTTCTGTTTTAGCTAAGAGGTTGTGAATACCTCTCTGTGTCTGCCAGGCCGTGGAGGGCGACAGTCCTGTGTTAGCTCAGAAGTTGTGAATACCTCACTGTGTCTGCAGTGGAGGGCGTCGGTCATGTTTTAGCTAAGAGGATGTGAACACCTCTCTTTGACTGCCAGACCGTGGAGGGCGATGGTCATATTTAGCTAAGAGTTGTGAATACCTCTCTGTGTCTGCAAGGCCGTGGACGGCGACGGTCATGTTTTACCTAAGAGGTTGTGAATACCTCTCTGTCTCTGCCAGGCCGTGGATGGCGACGGTCATGTTTTAGCTAAGAGGTTGTGAATACCTCTCTATGTCTGCAAGGCCGTGGAGGGCGACGGACATGTTTTAGCTAAGAGGTTGTGAATACCATTCTATGTCTGCAAGGCCGTGGAGGGCGACGGTCATGTTTTAGCTAAGCGGTTGTGAATATCTCTCTATGTCTGCCAGGCCGTGGAGGGCGAAGGATAAGTTTTAGCTAAGAGGTTGTGAATACTTCTCTGTGTCTGCCAGGTCGTGGAGGGCGACGGTCAGGTTTTAACTAAGAGGTTGTGAATATATCTCTGTGTCTGCCAGGGCGTGGAGGGCGACGGTCGTGTTTTAACTAAGAGGTTGTGAATACCTGTCTGTGTCTGCCAGGCCGTGGAGTGCGACGGTCATGTTTTAGCTAAGAGGCTGTGAATACCTCTCTGTGTCTGCTAGGCCGTGGAGGGCGACGGTCATGATTTAGCTAAGAGGTTGTGAATATCTGTCTGTGTCTGCCAGGCCGTGGAGGGCGACGGTCATGTTGTAGCTAAGAGGTTGTGAATACCTCTCTGTGTCTGCCAGGCCGTGGAGGGCGACGGTCGAGTTTTAGCTAAGAGGTTGTGAATATCTCTCAGTGTCGGCCAGGCCGTGGTAGTCGACGGTCATGTTTTAGATAAGAGGTTGTGAATACCTCTCTGTGTCTGCCAGGCCGTGGAGGGCGGCGTTCATGTTTAAGCGAAGAGAATGTGACAATCTCTCTGTGTCTGCCAGTCCGTGGAGGGCGACGGTACTCTTTTAGCTAAGAGGTTGTGAATACCTCTCTGTGTCTGCCAGGCCGTTGAGCGACAGTCATGTTATAGCTAAGAGGTTGTGAATACCTCTCTGTCTCAGCCAGGCCGTGGATGGCGACGGTAATTTTTTTTGCTTAGAGGTTGTGAATACCTCTCTGTGTCTGCCAGGCCGTGGAGGGCGACGGTCCTGTTTTAGCTAAGAAGTTGTGAATACCTCTCTGTGTCTGCCAGGTCGTGGAGGGCGACGGTCCTGTTTTAGCTGAGAGGTTGTGAATACCACTCTGTGTCTGCCAGGTTGTGGAGAGCGACGGTCATGTTTTAGCTAAGAGGTTGTGAATATCACTCTGTGTCTGCCAGGGCGTGGAGAGCGACGGTCATGTTTTAGCTAAGAGGTTGTGAATATGTCTCTGGGTCTGCCAGGCCGTGGAGGGTGACGGTCCTGTTTTAGTTAAGAGGTTGTGAATACCTCTCTGTGTCTGCCAGGTCGTCGAGGGAGACGGTCCTGATTTAGCTAAGGGGGTGTGAATACCTCTCTGTGTCTGCCAGGCAGTGGAGAGCGACGGTCATGTTACAGCTGAGAGGTTGTGAATACCTCTCTGTGTCTGCCACGCCGTGGAGGATGACGGTCATTTTTTATATAAGAGTTTGTGAATACCTCTCTGTGTGTGGCAGGCCGTAGAGTTCGACAGTCATCTTTAACTATGAGGTTGTGAATACCTCTCTGAGTGTGCCAGGCTGTGGAGGGCCACGGTCATGTTTTAGCTAAGAGGTTGTGAATACCTCTCTGTGTCTGCCTGGCCGTGGATGGCGACAGTCGTGTTCTAGCTTACAGGTTTGAATACCTCTCTGTGTCTGCCGGGCCGTGCAGGTCGACGGTCCTGTTATAGCTAAGAGGTTGTGAATAACTCTCTCTGTCTGCCATGCCGTGGAGGACGACGGTCCTGTTTTAGCTAAGAGGTAGTGAATACCGCTCTGTGTCTGCCAGGCCGTGGAGGCCGACGGTCCTGTTTTAGCTAAGAGGTAGTGAATACCTCTCTGTGTCTGCCAGGCCGTGGAGGACGACGGTCGTGTTTTAGCTAAGAGGTAGTGAATAACTCTTTGTGTCTGCTAGGCAGTGGAGGACGACGGTCCTGTTTTAGCTAAGACGTTGCGAATACCTCTCAGTGTCTGCCAGGCGGTGTAGGGCAACGGGCCTCTTTTAGCTAAGAGGTTGTGAATACCTCTCTGTTCCTGCCAGATCGTGGAGGCCGACGGTCCTGCTATAGCTAAGGGGTTGTGAATACCTCTCCGTATTTGTCATTCTGTGGAGGGCGACGGCCCTGTTTTAGCTAAGAGTTTGTGAATACCTCTCTGCGTCTGCCAGGCCGTGGAGGGCGACGGTTATATTTTAGCTACGAGGTTGTGAATACCTCTCTGTGTCTTCCAGGCCGTGGAGGGCGACGGTACTGTTTTAGCTAAGAGGTAGTGAATACATCTCTGTGTCTGCCAGGCCGTGGAGGTCGACGGTCATGTTTTAGCTAAGAGGTAGTGAATACGTATCTGTGTCTGTCAGGCCGTGGTGGGCGACGGTCATGTTTAAGAGAAGAGGTTGTGAATATCTCTCTATGTCTGCCAGGCCGTGGAGGGCGACGGTACTGTTTTAGCTAAGAGGTTGTGTACACCTCTCTGTGTCTGCCAGGCCGTTGAGCTACAGTCATGTTATAGCTAAGAGGTTGTGAATACCTCTCTGTGCTTGACAGGCCGTTGAGCGACAGTCATGTTATAGCTAAGAGGTTGTGAATACCTCTCTGTGTCTGCCAGGCCGTGGAGGGTGACGGAACTGTTTTAGCTAAGAGGTTGTGAATACCTCTCTGGGTATGCCAGGCCGTGGAGGACGACGGTCCTCTTTTAGCTAAGAGGTTGTTAATACCTCTCTGTGTCTTCCAGGCCGTGGTGGACAACGGTCCTCTTTTAGTTAAGAGGTTGATAGTAACTCTCTGTGTCTGCCAGGTCGTGGAGGGAGACGGTCCTGATTTAGCTAAGAGGTTGTGAATACCTCTCTGGGTATGTCAGCCCGTGGAGGGCGACGGTCCTGTTATATCTAAGAGCTTGTGAATACCTCTATGTGTCTGCCAGGCCGTGGAGGGTGACGGTACTGTTTTAGCTAAGAGGTTGTGAATACCTCTCTGTGTCTGCCAGGCCGTGGAAGGCGACGGTCCAGTTTTAGATAAGAGGTTGTGAATACCACTCTTTGTCTGCCAGGCCGTGGAGGCCGACTGTCATGTTTTGGCTAAGAGGTTGTGAATACCTCTCTGTGTCTGCCAGGCCGTGGTGGGCGACGGTCAAGTTTTAGCTAAGAGGTTGTGAATACCACTCTGTGTCTGCCAGGGCGTGGAGAGCGACGGTCTTGTTTTAGCTAAGAGGTTGTGAATACCTCTCTGGGTCTGCCAGGCCGTGGAGGGTGACGGTCCTGTTTTAGTTAAGAGGTTGTGAATACCTCTCTGTCTCTGCCAGGTCGTGTAGGGAGACGGTCCTGATTTAGCTAAGAGGTTGTGAATACCTCTCTGCGTTTGCCAGGCCGTGGAGAGCGACGGTCATGTTTTAGCTAAGAGGTTGTGAATACCTCTCTGTGTCTGCCACGCCGTGGAGGATGACGGTCATTTTTTAGGTAAGAGTTTGTGAATACCTCTCTGTGTGTGTCAGGCCGTAGAGGGCGACAGTCATCTTTAACTATGAGGTTGTGAATACCTCTCTGAGTATGCCAGGCTGTGGAGTGCCACGGTCATGTTTTAGCTAAGAGGTTGTGAATACCTCTCTGTGTCTGCCTGGCCGTGGAGGGCGACAGTCGTGTTTTAGCTTACAGGTTTGAATACCTCTCAGTGTTTGCTAGGCGGTGGAGGGCGACGGTCCTATTTTAGCTAAGAGGTTGTGAATACCTCTCAGTGTCTGCCAGGCGGTGGAGGGCGACGGGCCTGTTTTAGCTAAGAGGTTGTGAAAATCTCACTGTTTCTGCCAGACCGTTGAGGGCGACGGTCCTGCTATAGCTACGGGGTTGTGAATACCTCTCCGTATTTGCCATTCTGTGGAGGGCGACGGTCCTGTTTTAGCTAAGAGGTTGTGAATACCTCTCTGTGTGTGCTAGGCCGTGGAGGGCGACGGTCCTGTTTTAGCTACGAGGTTGTGAATACCTCTCTGTGTCTGCCATGCCGTGGAGGGCGACGGTACTGTTTTAGCTTAGAGGTAGTGAATACATCTCTGTGTCTGCCAGGCCGTGGAGGACGACGGTCCTGTTTTCGATAAGATGTAGTCAATACCTCTCTGTGTTCGGCCAGGCCGCGGAGGAAAGACGGTCCTGTTTTAGCTAAGAGTAGAGAATACCTCTTTCTGTGTCTGCCAGGCCGTGGAGGACGACGGTCCTGTTTTAATTAAGAAGTTGTGAATACCTCTCAGTGTTTGCTAGGCGGTGGAGGGCGACGGTCCTATTTTAGCTAAGAGGTTGTGAATACCTCTCTGTGTCTGCCAGACCGTGGAGTGCGACGGTCCTGCTTTAGCTAAGAGGCTGTGAATACCTCTCCGTGTTTGCCATTTCTGTGGAGGTCGACGGTTCTGTTTTAGTTAAGAGGTTGTGAATACCTCTCTGTGTCTGCCAGGCCGTGGAGGGCGACAGTCCTGTGTTAGCTCAGAAGTTGTGAATACCTCACTGTGTCTGGACAGTGGAGGGCGTCGGTCATGTTTTAGCTAAGAGGATGTGAAACACCTCTCTTTGACTGCCAGACCGTGGAGGGCGATGGGTCATATTTAGCTAGAGGTTGTGAATACCTCTCTGTGTCTGCAAGGGCCGTGGAGGGCGACGGTCATGTTTTACCTAAGAGGTGTGAATACCTCTCTGTCTCTGCCAGGCCGTGGAGGGCGACGGTCATGTTTTAGCTAAGAGGTTGTGAATACCTCTCTATGTCTGCTAGGCCGTGGAGGGCGACGGACATGTTTTAGCTAAGAGGTTGTGAATAATACCATTCTATGTCTGCAAGGCCGTGGAGGGCGAAGGTCATGTTTTAGCTAAGCGGTTGTGAATATCTCTCTATGTCTGGCAGGCCGTGGAGGGCGAAGGATAAAAGTTTTAGCTAAGAGGTTGTGAATACTTCTCATGTCTGGCCAGGTCGTGGAGGGCGGACGGTCACGTTTTAACTAAGAGGTTGTGAATATATCTCTGTGTATGCCAGGGGGCATGGAGGGCGACGGTCGTGTTTTAGCTAAGAGGTTGTGAATACCTGTCTGTGTCTGCCAGCCGTGGAGTGCGACGGTCATGTTTTAGCTAAGAGGCTGTGAATACCTCTCTGTGTCTGCTAGGCCGTGGAGGGCGACGGTCATGATTTAGCTAAGAGGTTGTGAATATCTGTCTGTGTCTGCCAGGCCGTGGAGGGCGACGGTCATGTTGTAGCTAAGAGGTTGTGAATACCTCTCTGTGTCTGCCAGGCCGTGGGAGGGCGACGGTCGTGTTTTAGCTAAGAGGTTGTGAATATCTCTCAAGTGTCCCCCAGGCCGTGGGAGTCCGGCGGTCATGTTTTAGAGTAAGAGGTTGTGAATACCTCTCTGCTCTGTGTCCTGCCAGGGCCGTGGGAGGGCGGCGTTCAGTTTTAAGCGAAAAGAGAATGTGACAATCTCTCTGTGTCTGCCAGGCCGTGAAGGGCGACGGTACTCTTTAGCTAAGAGGTTGTGAATACCTCTCTGTGTCTGCCAGGCCGTTGAGCGGGACAGTCATGTTATAGCTAAGAGGTTGTGAAATACCTCTCTGTCTCAGCCAGCCGTGGATGGCGACGGTCATTTTTTTTTTTTTTGCTTAGAGGTTGGTTGAATACCTCTCTGTGTTCTGCCAGGCCGTCGAGGGCGACGGTCCTGTTTTAGCTAAGAGGTTGTGAATACCTCTCTGTGTCTGCCAGGTCGTGGAGGGCGACGGTCCTGTTTTAGCTGAGAGGTTGTGAATACCACTCTGTGTCTGCCAGGTTGTGGAGAGCGACGGTCATGTTTTAGCTAAGAGGTTGTGAATATATATCTTGGTCTGCCAGGCCGTGGAGGGTGACGGTCATGTTTTAGCTAAGAGGTTGTGAATACCTCTCTGTGTCTGTCAGGCCGTGGAGTGTGACGGTACTGATTTAGCTAAGAAGTTGTGAATACCTCTCTTGGTCTGCCAGGCCGTGGAGTGTGACGGTCCTGATTTAGCTAAGAAGTTGTGAATACCTCTCTTGGTCTGCAAGGACATGGTGGGCGACGGCCCTCTATTAGTTAAGAGGTTGAGAGTAACTCTCTGTGTCTGTCAGGCCGTGGAGGGCGACAGTCATGTTTTAGCTGAGAGGTTGTGAATACCTCTCTGTGTCTGCCAGGCCGTGGAGGGCGACGGTCGTGTTTTAGCTAAGAGGTTGTGAATACCTCTCTGTGTCGGCCAGGCCGTGGAGGTCGACGGTCATGGTTTAGCTAAGAGGTGGTGAATACCTCTCTGTGTCTGCCAGGCCGTGGCGGGCGAAGGTCATGTTTTAGCGAAGAGGATGTGAATACACTCTATGTTCTGCTAGGCCGTGGAGGCCCGACGGGTCATGTTTTAGCTAATAGGTTGTGAATACCTACCCTCTGGGTCTGCCAGGCCGTGGAGG
>JASPKZ010007939.1:192500-264076 GCA_030220185.1 Diploptera punctata | reverse complement strand
CATATTCACACATTGTCTTTGTTCTTTTTGTGCATAACTCAATGTGATATCGGTCACACGATTTTTCGCATAGCGTACATTTACAGTCTATATTTGCTTCATAAAATTTTGTGTTGTTGCATATCAGGTGGTGGAATCCATGGACTGCCAACCTAGTGATGACGTGTCTCATTTCGAAATTTTCTTTTGTCCACGCACGGTCCACCATTGCCCCGGTGCTGTAGAATTCTGGATGTATTTCTTCTCTTTTTCTGTTCAATGTTGCTAGCAGCTGCTCAGATGCGCTGGTGCTGGGAAAGTTTCCTTCGCCAGTAGGTATGCGAGTCTTGAATGTGTTACTTTTGACACTCCTAATACTGCCTTTATATATCTCGCTTTCACCCTTTCTAGAGAGGAAAGATTCTTCATTGTTAAATGTGTCCAGATGATATCTATGCCGTATGTCAGTATTGGTAGAATTTTTGCTCTAAATAACAGCATTGCCGTCTCTAAGGTGAGGGATCTAATGTTTCTTATTTCGTGCATTGCCATTATTGTCTGGGTTGTCTTTTCTGTGATATGTTTTGTGAAGCATTTTGCGCTTGTTTGTAGCGTGATGCCTAGGTATTTGAAGTCTGGTACTATTTTCAGTTTAGTTTCCCTTATGTATATCTCTTCATTTATGGCGACTCTTCCTCCGTTTCTGAAGATCATTGTGTCCGTTTTTGATATATTAATGTCCAGCTTGTTTAATAAAAATATGAAATTATTGTATTGTCACGGGTACTTTACAAGTATGTAAAGTTTCAAGTCGATCCAATGATTTTAAGTGAGTGAAAATCGCATTGAAATATTCCGTTACATAGATAGATACAGGTCAAGCTAATATAAAGCGTGTAAAAAGCTTCTTAATTTATTTTTTTAATTCAAGTAGCGTCTTATATTCTGCGATGAAACAAGAAATGGGTTCTAAGATAGAGCAACTGGAAACATGAAAGAAAGAGAAAACAGAGTTGTGAGAAGGAATAGGTGAAAGCAGAAAGTGTAGCCAAAGTTATGAAAATCAGAAATTCGATTAAAGCGATTAAATAAATTACGAGGAATGGCTGTGTTTGGATGTTAAACAAAAATGACGTTCTTCGAACCGTGATAAATTTTCCAAGGACGGTGTTACGTGGTGAGATTAATGATTGTTACAAGCAAAACGTACACCCACATTATGCATGTGCTGAGAGTCTGTGGGCGAGACTAGAAGTTATGTTTCTTTGTTAAACTTAGTAATGACATTCTTAACTTTAAGGACGAAAAAAAAGGAAAGATGCTTAAATCAAACTGAGACATTACTAATTTATGTACTATATTTTATTAAATACAATTATAAACTTCGCCAAAGACAAATAATAACAAATTCTTTTTTTATAAAGTCTTTCTTCTTCTTCACTTCCTGGTTTAGGCAAGAGTTGCCTGTTCCGTCTTCACTAATAGATCTAAGGCCATCTCTTCCGAGAACGTCCGACATCTCTTCTTCCTCTTGGAAAATAATGGAAGATTTTATTTGGTAATTACTTTCTTCCATTCTTTCTACATGTTCTTTCCACTGTATCTTGTTGTTAAATATATTTTCTTTTATGGAGTAGATCTGCAGTTCTTCACGGATATCCTCGTTTCTTATCTGGTCCATTCTAGTGCTGCCTTTTACTCTTCTTAAAAATTTCATCTCGGCTGCTTGGATTTTACTTTCTTGTTTGGTAGTGGTAATCCAAGATTCACTCCCATACAAAAGGACAGGGACAGCCATTGTTTTATAAAATTTTAATTTCGTTTGTTTATGGGCTTTATTATTCAATGTTCTATTTATTGTACCACACATAGCTTGAAACTGATGTGTTTTGTGTTCAATATCTTTATCATACCCATAGCTGATGTCATATCCTAAATATTTAAAATGGGATACTTGTTCAATAATTTCGTCTCTAATTACTATTTTTGCACGCAGAGTATTTCTTCCACAAAATGCCATTACTTTTGTTTTACTTATTGAAATTTTAAAATTATAATCGCTACATATTGCATTTAGTTTGTAAGCAGCCAATTGTAACAGATCTTCATCATGGTGTAGTAAGACTAAATCATCGGCGAAAAGTAAGTTATTAATACTTGAGTTATTGTTCAATCTAAGGCCATTGTCCATTATAATTTTCCATTGTTTCATAATGTCGTCGATATATATATATATATATATATATATATATATATTTATTTATAAAGTAAACAGCCGTATATTCTGTGATTGAAATTGATTGTAAATAAAGAGGATCTTCTTGGTGATTATAAATTACTATTTTAATATTTTAGTTTGGTGATTTGGTTTTATTGATAGTATGTAATATAATTGATTGTAAAGATTATTAACTGTATAGACATTGTCCCTCTTGTATCCCTCAGTGAGACTTAGCCGTTCTTCCCCTACAAGACAGAAATGCAACCATACATATTTCATTACACTTATTTTTGTAGAGATGCCATTGAATGGTTCGGGATCACCATTCAGCCTCATGGTGAGATCAAGGAAATGAAGGTCTCACTGGGATGGGAACGTTCGGTAAGTTTATTTATTCAGGTTTGTGGTTCTTTTACGAGCCTCGAAATCTTCAGACTCGGGACCCATTGAAGTGCCTCCAGGAGGACTTGTGCTTTGGATTTTTCCATCCTTAAAAAATCCATCGACCACAGCCGAGTTTGAACCCGCGATTCTCTGTATTACAGTAGATACAAGGAATATATCCACTAGACCACCGCGGCCAACGAAAAACAAAAAAAATCTAAATTTTGTAATATGTTACGTATTATAATTTTCTACAAACTATTTTAATATTGTTTAATCTTAACTTATTTGTCAGGATTAAGCGATAAAATCAGAGCTAAATAATTTCAGAAAAATAATTTAACATCAATAACATTCGGTTATATTTACGAGCTAACAACTGTAATCTCAAGTTCAGTCAGAGGAGTCTGATGTGGAAGACCTCATACTTGAAACAGGGAAAATAAAGAAGTGTGAATTTTTTTAATATCTTGGGTCAATAATTACAAGTTTTGGTACCTGTGAGAGAGATGTACAGACTAAAATTGCAATGGCAAAAAATGCAACTAAGACATTACATGGAATAATTTGGAATAAAAATATTACAAAGGAAACTAAAATGAAAATTTATAAGAGCATAATACAGAATATTTTGTCATATGGAAGTGAAACTTGGTCTTTGACGGAATTACAAAAGAACAAAATTAGAACAGTTGAATTTGATTATTTTAGAAGAATCCTCCAAAAAACAAGACAGGATAAAATAAGAAATGAATTCCTTTGGAGAGAATGAAGGTCACCACATCTGTTGTTAAGATGATTCAAATCAAACACTAAATGGTATGACCATGTACAAAGAATGGAAAATGAAAGATGGCCAAAATATATATACCAATGGTCACCCCCTGGAAGAAATAAACGTGGCAGACCAAGATGGAAATGGAAAACCTACGTCAGAACTATAATGGATGATCGGAATTTGGAGGAGGGAGATTGAAATGATAGAGATAAATGGAAACTGAAGACGGCAAACCTATAAGTGGGGGAAAGCCGAAGAAGAAGAAGAAGGAGAAATGAACATTTTAATTAATGACACAATTATTTTTTAACCATCTGGGCAAAGGTAAGGAGAAAATAACTCAAGTAAGATAGTCGCATGCTGGGATTGTCAAGGGAAAATATATCATAGGCAAATTTTACCATTTAGGCGAAAGTATCTCTAGGAGAGATTCCCATAGACAAACCGTGTGTGCTACTCATTTCAAAACTGGCAAAAGAACTTAGAATATTCAGTTTTAAATTGTACAGCATAATTCAACCATCCGTTGCAAGAAGTGAATTTTTACGAAGTCCACTAGATTGTATTATTATATTTCCGACGTTCTCTACTGTCATGACGGACATGTAACTAACTTCACTTGGAAGGCGGACTTACGTGGGATGATGTGATCCGACGTTCTCTACTGTCATGACGGACATGTAACTAACTTCACTTGGAAGGCGGAGTTACGTGGGATGATGTGATCCGACGTTCTCTACTGTCATGACGGACATGTAACTAACTTCACTTGGAAGGCGGACTTACGTGGGATGATGTGATCCGACGTTCTCTACTGTCATGACGGACATGTAACTAACTTCACTTGGAAGGCGGACTTACGTGGGATGATGTGATAGATGATAAATGACAATTAAGTGCCAGGAGAGTTCTTAAACCTAAACTTAACCTAAATCCAGACCATGGACGACAATAGACACCAGTGTCTGCATACCGTACAGTTAGCTTTACCTGACTATTTAACTCATGCAACAAATGCTGCTCAATGACCCATCACGTTTCAATGAATGTTGTTTTACAACCAATGATAGTCGTGTTTCACCTCGCTCTTTATCGATTTCTCTTTATCAGCTCCTGCTTTTGTCATAAAGATAGCTCCTCCTTTTTAAGGTTCAGATCAGGTCAAACCATTATTTTTCTCCAACAAATACATTGAATATAGCAAATAATGAAAACATTCCTTGATTTTACTGAGTTGTTTACTAAAAAAATAAATGAATAATCCGTAATGTTGATTATGATATATACTTTGATGTGTTTCATTATTTCTCCACTTGGGTGCACTCTTACAATATTACGATCTTATTTGGCAATAAATAATACGATCAAGCAGCAGGGAATGAACATAACCTCACATTTCTGATTTGTTTTCAAACATCGCCATTTACATTAAATATATAAACATTTTAAAATAACTATAGTTAAATAATGATTTGTGAGTAAACAGCTTAATTTTATTCGTTAAATAGTCCTAACAAATGTCATTCTTGATTTCCAAAATATCGATAAATTCACGACTCACAAAGTGAGAAGTGAATTTATCGATAATTTGGAAATCACTCGTGGCATCACTTATGATAATTTAAAATTGTCTTCTTCCCCATAAATTAATTTTGTCCACCAATTCTTCAAGTGAATCAATCAGAAGGCTCTATCAGTCCAACCCGTTCCACATTTTATTTTATCACTATTCTCTGCTCCATTGTTCTTATGTTAGTACATGTTCATATCTTTCTTTCTATTTAATAAGTTATATTCTTCTCCATATCTAGCGATTCCATTATCTTCTCCTCTCGTCTTAGCAGGAATGAATATGTTTCCTTAATTTTATCACTTACAGGCAATAATCGGTAAAATATCAGGTACTGAAAAGTATATCCTAGACGAGCTTATGTTTGTTGATTCCAAATGAACACCTGAAAACAATACGCGAGGTGAACAGAAAGGAAAATGAAACAATACCGTAGTTTCTCCTTTTCGAACTACCGCTTTATGGGTGGTTTGATATGACAATTATATTTAATGGTTTAACATTTTAAAAGTTCACGGTATCAGGATGAAAAAGTTGAATTTTTTGCGCTATTCTGACAGATGTTTAGTGGAAATAATAATCCGAAGTCACGTCTCTGAATGTATTCTCCAACAGCTGCTACCGTCATAGAGGAGGGTGTGGTTGATTTCTGAATTGTGGTAAGAACTGTCTTTATATAATCGTTACGTACGCTTTAACTTCAATCCTAATCAAAATATTGGTGACAAAAAGAAGCATACATCCTACATTCATATACTATCATATAAAACAATAATTTGTAATATAATTTAACAAACATTTCTCTTTCTCTCTCTCTCTCTCACTATATATATATACACTTGTTACAGTCAGCTACTAGATGACAGTGAAGACCGAGTTCTCGCGACATCTAGTAATAATGGAGAATATAATACATATATAAGAAAAACAAGTGTTTGAATTGGATTCGCCTGGTAGTGTAATGGATATCACGCTGAGGTACAGACTCAGAGATCCGGGTTCGAATCCCGTCCAGGAATTTATTTTTCTTATCATACCATATTAAGCTTGCATTGCTCAATGTTAAACATTTAATTATAACATCGATAAAGCGTCACTGCTATAAAGTAAAAAATATTCTCTTTAATTTGCATACTTGTTATAGTCAGCTACTAGATGGCAGTGAAGACCGAGTTCTCGCGACATCTTGTAATAATGGAGAATATAATACATATATAAGAAAAATAAGTGTTTGAATTGGATTCGCCTGGTAGTGTAATTGATATCACGCTGAGGTACAGACTCAGAGATCCGGGTTCGAATCTCGTCCAGGCATTTATTTTTCTTATCATACTATATATATATATAGTTCTAACAATATTCCTTTCACATTACACAAGTTACTTTAGAATTAGGAAAGAAATAATATTGCATTTATATAAAAATTATACTAATCTGAGTTGCAATCTTAAATTTTAGTAACTAAAAATGGTTTGCCTTGTTACTAAATTAATTTCGTTTTAAAAACAATACGTACTATTTCCTAGCCAATTAAACGATTTCCACATAGTTACACTGTACATAGTTCATTATATATAAAATGATATTGCATATTTTGTTATATACGAAAAAAAACACTGTAGTAAAATAATAATAAATATATAAACGTAAGTAATTCACAATAATTGAATAATAATAGACTCACCAAATCAGAGAAGATGTTGCTGCAAGATTCCATGCTTTTAAAACTTACCTGAAACAACAAGAAAAATTAATTCCAACACATAGGATATATATACATACATATATATACACACACACACGTACCTGTGATACAATGTCAGTGAGCGGCGACGTTGTGAGTGGATTACTTACTTACTCACTGGCACTATGGAACCCGCAGGTTGATGGCCGCACGGACATACGCTCTCCATACATCCCTATCCTGAGCTAATGCTTTCCAATCATTCCCTGTATAATCTACTTCCCTCAAATCATAGTTAATGTTATTTTCCCACCTCATTCTTGGTCTACCAACTGGGCGTCTTCCCTCTGGCTTTCCTACAAGAAGTTTCCATGCAAGTCTTTCATTCCCCATACGTGCAACATGTCCTGCCCATCGCAGTCCACGAGACTTAACTGTTCTTATTATATCTGGCTTCCTATAAAGACCATGCAGTTCATTGTTAAGTAGTCTTCTCCATTCACCTGTCTGTTCATCTCTCTTTGGTCCAAAAATTTTCCTACGAACTTTATTCTCAAATACTCGTAATCTCCTTCCCTCCCTTAAAGTAAGAGTCCATGTTTCGCACCCATATAATATAACTGGTAGAATAATAGTTTTATATATTTTCAGCTTAACGTTTTTTGAAAGGAGTTGGGACATCAAGAGTCTCTGCAATGCATAATAGCGCGCATTTCTAGAATTGAGCCTATGTTTAATTTCTTTGTGCATCTCATTCCTATTTGTGATTATTGTTCCCAGGTATTTGAATTCAGCCACTTCCTCAAAATTTCCCTCATTTGTCATTAGCTGTCCATTTCCATTATATAATGTATTTCTACGTGTGACCATATATTTAGTTTTACTGATATTTACTTCCAGTCCTAATTTCTAAGTGTTACTCAATAGTGTGTGCGTGTTGGCCTTTAGTATCTCCTCGCTATCGGCCAGTAGTACTACATCATCAGCAAAAACTAACAGTTTATTAATACCATTCAGTTGTAAGCCTTCCTCATTCTCTAAAGATTTAATGGCATGCTCTAGTACAAAATTAAATAGTAGAGGAGATAGTGCATCTCCTTGCTTCAACCCATTCTGGATTTCAAAAGTGTCCGAAAACTGTTTGCCTACACGCACCCTACTCTTTGTGCCATTTAGACACATTCGTATAAGTCTAACTAACTTTTTTAGGAATTCCGAACTCCAGCAGGATACTATATAACTTCTCCCTCTTAATTGAATCATATGCTTTTTTGAAGTCTACGTATAGTTGATGTACAGTACCATTATATTCCCATTTCTTTTTCTAAAATCTGTCTTATACTAAAAATGTGATCTGTTGTAGACCTGTTTCTTCTTTACGTAACCTAATTAATGTATAATGTACTTGTATTGTTATCTATTGCGTTGATATATTTTGTTTTGTTCTACTCTCTATTATTAATAGACATTATTTTATTGATACGGACTGTACGGCTTTTTGCTTGTGCGACCGTATTTGTAAATAACATTGTATGTATCTTACTTTTAGTCTAATTAGGTTCTACTACTACTATATCATTATGCAACAAAATAAAGAATGTGTAATTTGTTTACACATGGGAAGTAACTTTTACATGGAGCTATAGTCGAAAATGGAAATCTCACGAGAGCAAAAATAATTCTGTATCTGTTTCATACATTTTGTTCAGCTACCAAGAATTTCAAAATTAGCTTTATTATAGACATCGAGAGATTAATTTTTACACGCTTTATATTAGCTTGACCTGTATCTATCTATCTATCTATCTATCTATCTATCTATCTATCTACGTAAAGGAATCTTTCAACGCGATTTTCACCCACTTAAAATCATTGGATCGACTTGAAACTTTGTGTAGGCTACTTGTAAAAGACCCGTGACAATACAATAATTTCATATTTTGTTTCTAAAATCATGGCCAGAATCATCAGAAAATCAAAAAAAGTGTATTTGTATCTATGTAACGGAATTTTTGAACACGATTTTCACCCACTTAGATAAACGTTGTATACTTGTATAGAACCCGTGACAATACAATAATTTCATATTATCAATAATTTCACACTATCATTTCTGTCTTCTCTTCATTTATCTTTATGCCATTTCTCTCTGCCCAGCCGCTTAGTATATCTATCGCTGTCTGTAGAGAGTTTATGTCTTCCGTTGCGATAGCCATGTCATCGGCGTAAATATAGATGTTGGCTCCTGTTATTTCTTTCGCCACGCCACACGTAAGGGCATTGAACAAAATTGGACTTAGTGGGTCGCCTTGGAGTACACCATTCGTTTGGGGTAGCCACTCTGATTTGCCCACTCCGTCATCTATTTGGACATAATTATTAGCCAGGATGTTTGATATTCGTATAATCGTACTTGATTACCTCCTCAAGCTTGTCTATAAGCAGTTCTCTGTTGACCAAATCGAAGGCTTTCGAATAGTCCATAAAAGCCACAAGGCTTTTCAAATGTGAGTTTTATTTGTTCCAGTAGATTCTTTACTGCCATTATCGTGGATCTTTCTCTTCTGAACCCAAATTGTTCTTCAGGTAGTAGTGGTTCTAGTTTTTCTGCCGTCTTGTTAGGATACTCGTTAGGAGTTTCAGTGCAGTGGGTTCTAAGGCTATCCCTCTATATGCATTCGGGCCAGAGAGACGTTTTTAATAGAAGATCTGCGGACAACACTACTCCTACCTTCTAGTAAGGCCTACAATATACTCTTGCAAGACCTACAAGAGAAGAAAAAGGACATACCATCATCATTCTATGCGACCTGTGCGATGCAAGACAGACGATGGACAGAATGCGTCATGTCACTACCAGACTGGCAGTCCATGGCTTCCATCACAAGATGTGCTGCAACAAGACATTTCATGAACCTAACGACATGTGCACAAAAATGTGAAAGTACCATATTCTGAATTGTAAAAAAGACTTAAATCAAACAGTGCTTATAGCAAAGACAATTAAGCACTTCACATGTAATATCTGCACGGTTTGTGCGCATTTCTCCTTTATTATTATTATTATTATTATTATTATTATTATGAACTACATTTCTTCCTTGCTCTTGAGACGTCAGCATTAACTTCACAAATACGATGGGTATAGGTTATTATCTAACTAACTCACTGGCACTACCGAACCCGTATGTTCATGGCCGCGCGGATATAAGCTCTCCACACATCCCTATCCTGAGCTAAAATTTTCCAATCATCCCCTGTATGCATATAGGTTATTTTGTCATAATATTTATTAAACATTTAATAAAACTGGAGGTGACCAGACAACTAAATACTAAATATATATATATATATATATACAAACAGAACGCCGTAGCGTAGTGGCACTGAGCTACAAGCCGGAGGGACGAGGGTTCAAGTCCCGTTGGGGTCAGGATTTTTTAAACTGACCCAAACCCTCTGGCGGGCACTATGGCCCTGGTGTCTACTCAGCCTCTAACGGAAATGAGTACCAGACGCTTGTTCTGGGGGTAAAGGCGGCCGTCACGCAGGGTTGACAACCCGGCTGACAAAGTGCCGATTGTCTAGAAAAAGTCGGAGCCTTAACGTCCTACTACCCCAAGGGCCTCCGGGTCTGTTGTGGGATCACTTTACTTTACTTTACAGATTCAAACACAATCTCCGTTCGGAATCTTCAGTAGAATATCTTGGACTCCATGTGGATTCCAAGCTTACATTCCAAATTCATATTTGGCATTTTGTCCAGAAATGAAATGTTGCAATAAGTACCGGTGCCTTATATTAACCCTTAAATTCGCAATGTATCCTTTTGGATACATCAGTTGGTTCAATTAATTTATTATTTTAAATAAATCAGAAGAAAACGAACAAAAATAATCCACTTAAATGTGTGTCTAATTATACAATATACATAATAATAACAGTTACACAATATTCCATTTTCACTGCGGTCCGCCACATTCAAATAACTAACAGAAGAAATTTCTGTTTTGCCAAATTAAGGGTTAATCGGATAAATCTTAGTATCCCCAAAGCTATGATCCGCAGTATGCAGTTCTATGGCAGTGAAGCCTGAAATATCCTCGCTCCATGTCACAAAAAATTCGAATTATTCAAAATCCATCCATAGTAATTCATGCTATGCTTTGCAGCTTTACTAGGGAATTGTAGGTGTGGTAGCTTCCCGTTGCTTTCCACACCGGTGAAGGATGATGGTGATGATGATAATGATAAGGATGATGATGGTGGCCGTATGATTTCGAGGACCGTTTGGACCTTAAAGTTTTCCTGACATTTGTCTTACAGGTGAGGAAAAACCCCGATAAAAACCTCACCCAGAAAAACTGCCCCGATCGGGGATAGAACCCGGGCCCGCTGCGTGACAAGGCAGCACGCTACCTCGAGACCACAGCGGTGGACAGCGTTATTATATAGTTTGGAAATTAAACTTCACAGTGTATGATTCAAAGGTTTATATCCTGAAAGGCAGCGGGAGATGAAGAGTGATACAGCCTACATATCCGGCAAAACTATTACTTGTGAGGCGATGCTGGTCAAATAACGTAACATGTATATAAATATCTTTGTTAGAAAATATCATTTTTATTTGTACTGGGATTTGGTAATGCTTCTAAATGAGCAGTCGCACACTGAGACATAATTAAGTAAGGGTCGACGAATTAAGAAGGACGGAAAAATAAATTGACTTCAGAAAAAAAGTATTAGAGATATAAATAGCATTAATGAAGAATGCAAGGATGATATCGAATTTTGAAATATTTGTGCGCATTAGGATGGTGTGTAAATCTGGTGGTATTTTTTCATCATCATCATGCTGTTATCATGGCAGCTGCCGCCGTCTTCCAGAAACCAAACGCCATTCCTCTCTGTCCATCCATTGATTTTCCTCCATTCCTCTGATATTTGTGGGGCACGCCGTAGCGTAGTGGTTAAGGCACTGCGCTACAAGCCGGAAGTCCCGTTGGGGTCAGGATTTTTTAAAACTGACCCAAACCTTCTGGCGGCACTATGGCCCTGGGGTCGACTCAGCCTCTAACTGAAATGAGTACCAGACGCTTGTTCTGGGGGTAAAGGCGGCCGTCACGCAGGGCTAACAACCCGGCTGACAAAGTGCCGATTGTCTAGAAAAAGTGGGAGCCTTAACCTCCTACTACCCCCAAGGGCCTCCTGGGGCCTGTTGTGGGATCACTTTACTTTACTCTGATATTTGTAGCTGCTCGTTTCCCTTCTATCCAATCTTTCTTCGGTCTTCCTCTCTTCCTGATTGAGCTACTAAGAGAGATACACATTTGCTTTTTCTCGATATGACCAAGGCATATGATAGTATTCCTCACAAAATGTTATGGGAAACTTTAGACAATTCTAACATTACCAAAAAATAATAGAAGCTATAAAAACATTATACAAAGGATCTATTTCGAAAATAAAAATTAGGAATCAAATAACAGAAGGATTTACTATTACAAAAGGTTTAAGGCAAGGTTGCAGTTTGTCTCCAACTCTATTCAAAATTTATCTCGAAAGAGTACTAAGAGATTGGAGGAAAACAATATAAAAATGGGCATACAAATCCAAATTACACATGTATATTCACAAAATTTTGCAGATGACCAGGTATCAATAGCACAGGACCACGATGACATAGAATATATGGCTAAAAAACTAAAAGAAGAATATGAAAAAATGGGAACTTTATATAAACATTGAGAAAACTAAATGTCTGTGTGTAAGAGAAGGAACAGAAAATATAAATGTAAATAATGGAGAAGAACTAAAACATAGTATTGAATGCACTTATTTAGGAACAAAATTAGACCACTCAGGCGATAACACAGTGGAAATTAAAAGTAGAATCGCACAAACAATGCAAGCAATAAATGCTTTAAACTCTGTTTGATGGAGCAAAAGTATTACAAAAAATAGAAAATTACAAATATATCAAACCATAATTCACAGCATTTTAACAAATGGTGCTGATGTCTGGTAAATACCTACCAGGGAAATGAAAAGAATTTCGTATTTTTTTATGGAAGAAAAAATATATATTAGTAAAAGTGGATTATAGAAAGCTTTAGAGAAATCTTGAATATGGGAAATGATTTGCAGAAAAAATGGATTAACAAATATATTTTAGAGGAATTTTAATTTAACAAAATGGTTTGTAGAACAAATGGATTAATAAACAATATGTTTAGAAGAATTTCAAATTTATGAAAAGTAGTTTCTGGGAAATTTTAGAGGAAACTTAAATTGAGTAAAAATATTGTCTAGAAAAATATGTATTACGAGAAATATGCGTGAAGTATCTATTAATAATAATATTTTTTATTATTCCGGCTTTTTAGAATTAATATACATTTTTCCGGTACCCTGTTCACAGTTAACTACACATTTGTTTCAACACATTTTCCATTCTTGTCTGTTCATCCATATATCTTCTTCTATTTCCCATTCCCTCTTAGCTTCATTGATTCTCTGAATCCACGTAATATTTGGTCTACCCTTCTTTTTCCTTCCCTGTGGTTCCCAATCCATGATTATCTTAGGTAGTCTTCCTTCTTCCATCCTTCTAATGTGCCCGTACCAATTTAATTGTTCCTTCTTTATTATTATTATTATTATTATTATTAATTATTATTATTATTATTATTATTATTATTATTATTAATAATAATAATCGATTGAGGGTCTTTCCACTTTTCAGCGGTTGCCCTTTTACCAGCCGGCTGCTGGTCCTTCACATCCACATGTGTCAATCACAGAGGTAGATGATCAACAGCCAGTATAGGGGTGACATGTGGTTAGCATGTCGAGTCCCCTAGCCGTTATAGCTGGTTCCTCAACCTGGAGCCGCTACTTATTGTAGCTACCGAATTGCCTCACGATGCTGGGTGGGCACCGGTCGCATACTGGCCGAAATACCATGAGAAAATTTCTTCCCCATGGAGACTCGAACCAGCGCAAGTCCCGTACCTCTGCGCCAAGGCTTCCTACGTTAACCGCTCGGCTAATAATAATAATAATAATAATAATAATAATAAAATAATAATAATAATAATAATAATAATAATAATAAGTAAACTAAAGTAATCCCACAACAGGCCTCAGGAGACCCTTGGGGTAGTAGGAGGTTAAGGCTCCCACTATTTCTGGACAATCGGCACTTGATGTCAGCCGGGGTGTCAGCCCTGCGTGACGGCCGCCTTTACCCCCAGAACAAGAGTCTGGTACTCATTTCCGTTAGAGGCTGAGTCGACCCCAGGGCCATAGTGCCGCCAGAAGGTTTGGGTCAGTTTAAAAATCCTGACCCCACCCGGACTTGAACCCTCGACCTTCAGGCTTGTATCTCAGTGCCTTAACCACTACGCTACGGCGTGCGCAAATAATAATAATAATAATCATAATAATAATAAAGTTATTATTTATTATTATTATTATTATTATTATATTATTATTATTATTATTATTATTATAGGCTTACTTATATAAATTGCTCTGGAATTAGTAGGTGGTTCAATTTATTTCGTATCTATCTTTTATAAAGGTTAATGTTGTTATGGCGGTGGCCATGATGTGCTAGGCCATCAGTATCAGGAAATATCTTTTACAACATTAACTACATGTTCGCTTTCACAAGGTTTTTTCCAAATGATTGTTCTCAAGAAGACGGTAGTAAAGCCAGCGGAAGAAGCTCCTCGTAAGAAACAATAATTACGTCGTCAGCTTTCAAAAGATCGTTATTTTCTCTCTTTCTCAAGATGAAACAAGTGTTTAAAAAGAAATTCAGTAACTGTACTATTTTGCCTTAGTATTACAATAAAAAAATGTAAAAATTTTAATATTCCATCTTTGAATAGTTCTAGTTTTATTACCCTGGGTAACAATAAAAATGTTCCTCTGCATATTTTAAGCGTTTCTGACTCAGGTTTTGCGCTGATTTCAAATATGTGATTATTTTTCTCCAAATGTCGATGGTTCGATAGTAAACACGATTTTTGTTTTTGTTACTTTTTCAATTTTAAGTACAGTATATATATATATATATATATATATATATATATATATATATATATAAAAGGAAACTAGAAACATAATGGAAGCAGAAGAAAGCATAATTGAAAGAATTGAGGAGAAGGAATTAAAGTGGTTAGGACATGTCTTAAGAATGGAAGATGAGCGATGGCCGAAGCAACTATATGAATGGCATCCGAACAGAAGGAAGAAAAGAGGGAGACCAAGGTTAACATGGAAGGAAACATGAAGACAGTGATGCAAGCTAGAGGGCTAAGCATCGAAGATGCCCAAGACCGTAGGCTTTGGAGGTTTAGCACGGGAAGACGGCAGCAGCTGTAAAAACCCGAAGATAGATAGAGAAGTACAGTATATGATTGGTTAAAATTATTTTCCTCCAAATGTTGACGGTTCGATCGCATCCATGTATCCATGTTTCAGTGGAACAACTGGCCAACATTACATCTAACAAGTGTGACCTTCAAGAAACGAACTTGTTCCAGGAGAATATAATGTTCTACATGAACCTCTTATTGACAGGAAAAAAGATCTTACTATCTTAAATTAGGACTAGAAAAACAGTATATTTAAGCTTGGTTAAATCGTAACATCATCTGCAAAATATTCGCCCTATTGTTTTGCCGTAGACTTTCACGGCCGGAGTTGGGGAACTACAAGCTTCACGACCACGGTCTACTGCCCGAAAATCTTCTTCAAGTTCATCATATTCGCCCTATGTTCCCACGTTTGTCTGATGCAAAAGTATTTGCTGGATTTTTTACAGGACCACAAATAAGACAGATGCTGGAGTCCGCAGAATTAGAAAAACAAAGATGACACCAGTTGAAGAAATGCATGACAAGTATTTCGTAATGTTGTTGTTGTTTTCTAATGACGAGATTTGACGCTTAAGTCATTTTCTCTCTGGCTTCCCAGTATGTACATTTACATTGTTACATTTATTGTATCTTTAAGTGTTTATAATTAGTATAGTGTATATCTATATTTGTCGAATATTTATTTGTATTTGTACTGGTTGAGTGGAAGAGAGGGCCTTATGGCCTTAACTCTGCCAGAATAAATAAAGTATTATTATTATTATATTATTATTATTATTATTATTATCATTATTATTACAAGCGAACAAGGTCCTTAGAGTGTTGTGCAGTTGGATTTAAAGCTGGACAGACTAGAAGGTGGTGTTTGTCCATGATCAGTCCGGGTCTTTGCATATGACACATCTGTCGGATTGGAAAACGTTTATTCTGTGGAGGTGGTGAGCCAGGCAGTCGTGTCCTGAAATCAGTCTGAATTTTGCTACTGCTTCCTTGCGGCCTTTATATTTTATTTGTGTGTATAGCTCATTAATTTTTTCCCATGATTTCCCTTTGGCTGTTGCAATGTATTTCGTAATGTTTCGCATGGCGTCCTTGGAAACAAGAGAGTCCCAATTACCGAGAGTTGATTGAGAACTTGCTGAATACATATCGTACATTACCTGCACTCATATTTGTATTTCTTTAGACAAATTTGGGCGATGTAAGTGAAGAACATGGAGAACGATTCCATCAGGATCTCAAAAACATGGAATCAAGATATCAGGACAGATAGGATATAAACATGATGGGGGACTACTTTTGGAGTTTGGTGAGGGACAGTCCACAGCAACACAAAAAAAAAAGGGCGGTCACAACTTTATTTTTAATAATTTTTATGGCTAAGTCAGTGATTATGAAACGAAATCCCATTTCATATCATCAGATACAATACCAACATAAGCTGGCATTTATTCCATCTATATTTGTGGATACATTTTTGTGTTAATTCCACATTTTCAAACATATTCATTTTCCATAGATGTGAAACTGACATTTTCGAACTCACTGTGCCTTAATTATGTAAGAACCATCTGAAAAACTGAGAGGAAGAAATTTGTTACCCAGTGTTATTTGTGCTCTAGATTAACATAACCTCCAAGAATATAGAAACAATTGGCTAGCCCATATTCAGCGCATGGATCGTCACAGAATACCAAAACAAATTCTTCCTCGAGGCAGAAGATCTGTGGGTCGACCTTTTCGGAGATGGCGGGGAGACCGTAACGGGCCACTGGGCCTAATACTTGAAAGGAGATGATGATCAACATATTTCGTAAATGCAAAGTTTTGATTATTTTGTAAAGTTTTTTGAAGCTAGAATCACTTTTATAGAATTGAAGGCATTATTTATAATGCCGAATTTTCTTACTTCAGAGAAATAGAAATTAAGTTTTGAGAAAACATAGTATGCATTTTCCAATGAATCCATTGTATTTTTCGCTTTTCGGATTCCGCACTACGCGAAGATGACATTAATGTTCCCTATTTTGAATTTATGCTACACATTAGCAGATTAATTTACTTCGGTATCAATGCATCCCCACATGGGACAAAGTTCTCTTCCGGGATTTATCTAATAAACTAATTTATTTACAGTAATATAATGTACGGTTAAAAACTATAATATAGTTACCTTGTAGGTCCGTCTCCTCAACTTAAGTTCTTTTAAAACTCTGTAGGCCTTTCGGGACTAGTCCCATCATCAGCAGAATGCATTAGGTCCGTTCTTGTTGAGTTGTTAAGTTGAGGAGACGGACCTACAAGGTAACTATATTATAGTTTTTAACCGTACATTATATTACTGTGAACTAATACCTCAACGGAAAATCATCATGAATTTTACTAGTATTAATTTACTTACGTTTATTTCCCTACAGATATCATCGAGTGCGAAATAGTTTCCTTTTAGCCTGAAAGAGGCACATAATAGGAAAATAAAGTATTATTAGGAGAATCTGTACCTTGGTTTTTTCCATCTTAAAAATCCATCGAACCCGGTCGGATTGATCCTGCGACCCTTGGAATCCCTGGAACACATAAAGAGAGTTGTCTTGAGTAAGTGTATATGGTATTTAAGAGTCTGTGTGTATGTTGTGTGAGCGACATTCCATATCAAATCGGACAGCAAAAAATCTTGCAATTTATTTTTTTAATTTTATGTATCCCTAAATATAGTGAATACATTTATAAACGTATTAATACAGAAATTTAATTTTTATCATTTATAGGTTCGTAGTTATGATGATCTGAAATTATCGTAAATATGATAAACTAAAACGTTTACTAACTAATATTTCTGAAACAGTAAACAGCAAAAATTTGTTTCAAACATATTTATATAGGTGATATCATGTAGTATAAGGGTGTTTATTTTTATAATTAGGATATTTTTATTTTCGGTGTCAATTTTCTGTTTTATGGCGGTTTACTGCAGTACATATCAAAAAATGAAAACGGAAAAAATACAGGATACTATTCACGTAATAAGGATTAATTTTCAGCAATTACCCTTTTGGAGAGTTGAATAGTTCAGACAATATAAATGTTTTTATTCTATTTTCGTAAAAAAAACTCGCGGGTCCACGGCGCATCAGATTCATTTCACGACCAAGGTCGCGCGCGTACTTTATTAAAAGAGCTTCATCAGTGACTTTTTCAACTGCCATTAAATCGAATAAATTATTATATGTTGTGCTTAATGGAACAGTACCGTAAATTTATAAAAGTGGCGATATTTTAATTCTTACGCAGTAGATATTTAGTTATCAAATTTTATTGCTGAAGTGAGAAGTAAAGAGCTCTGTTACTTACGTTTACTGTGAATTATTAAACAAATTATTTATAACTAACTCACTCACTGGCTCTGTGGAACCTGTAGGTTCATGGCAGCGCAGACATAAGCTCTCCATACATCCCATCCCGAGCTAACGTTTTCCAATTATCCTCTGTATAATCTACTTCCCTCAAATCATGTATAATGTTATTCTCCCACCTCATTCTTAGTCTTCCAACTGGGCGTTTTCCCTCCGGTTTTCCTACCAGAATTTTCCAAGCACCTCTTTCATCCTCCATACGTACCATATGACCTGCCCATCGAAGCCTACGAGACTTAACTGTTCTTATTATATCTGGCTTTCTATACATATCATGTAGCTCACTATTATGTAGTTTCCTCCGTTCACCTGTCTGTTCATCTCTTTTTGATCAAAATATTTTCCTAAGAACTTTATTCTCAAATACTCGTAATCTTCTTTCCTCCCTTAAAACAAATTATTTATTTTGTTACAAATTTTTTCATTGCAATTAAATGAAATATAATAAAAACTCTTACACCATTAATTGAATAAACTGGTATAGATTTTTATTATGTTATAATTACTAATTTCAATCTTAAAATATTTTTTTATTGAGTGTACTGTATTGTACCCTGGAAACTATGACGAAATAGTGTTGTTACAAGATATCACTTCCAAATAAAACCGAATGTTTTAATACTCGTATCACTTCCTAACAAAACGAATGAAACGCTGAATCAGCGCGTCTTCTTAAAACATCTGTTCCTCTATCAACAATTCTCAAGTTCAGATTATTTACTAGACAGTAGATTTAAATCAGTACGTGTGTTTAGTGTGTCACCTCATTATTTTAAGAATTACAATCAAATTTAAAATAATCTTTTATCGTTTTTAACTAACAAGTTTGCAGATTGAAGTGTTTTATTTTATTACTGTACATATAATTACACTGTCTATTATGAATAAGCCTAACTGGTGTTATGTGAGTGGAAAGTGTTTCAATCCACTCGGACGACGACATAAGAGTAGTTTAAAAAAAATTCAGATCTATCCCTCCATGGAACTGTGAGGAACTCGGGGTACCCCAAGAACACTGGCTCTCGGCAGAAATATGTAGTAATTGCAGGCTAATTTTAGAGGGTACGAGAAATGTTGAGGATGTACAGCCTAACAGATTAACTAATACTGAAAATGAGGAATCCGATGTAACACAACCTAGTAATAATAACGATAGTAGTTCCGACATCGTTAAAGAATCGGCTATACCAACATTAAATGAATCATTTAAATTGATAGGGGAAAGTCCCATTAAGAGAGCAAAAATGTCTCACAATAAATATGTGAAAAATAAATATAAAAGTGTAACTGAAGCAATTAAAAATAAAATTTTCCACCAATTTGACTCTTCAAGTGAAGAAGAGGATAAATATGAAATTGAGGTTTTGGAAAATCTTAAGAAGCGTTTGCTGCTAGCAGTGATAAAAAAGATAAAATCAAAATTCTAACGTTGCTTCCACTCTCCTGGTCAGTAAGAAGAGTACAACAGCATTTTTATGCATCAAAACATAGCATTAAAATAGCAAAATAGCATTCAGAATTGTTACGCCTTTAAAATTCCATTGATTCCTATCGAGTTTGAACCCGCGAACCTCGGAATCGGAGTCGTGCAGAGTAACCACTAGTCCACGATGATGATGATGATGATAATGTAATAATTGTTATAATGATAATAAAAATAATGTAATGATGATAATAACAATAAAAGTATTTGTTAGTGCGCAAAGGACTATTACCAAGTAGTTCCGTCATTGTTTGTACGAGCGAGCGATCTCCACTCACGCGAAAGGTATTGCGGGCGGTCTACACATAGGAGATTTTAGGAAAAATAATTATTTTGGTAGTTTCCTTTCAAGACTCCACTTTAATACTAATTACAAAAAATTAACTGGTGTTCAGGTAATAATGTGTGCAGCTGTGTTTAATTTATGCCCCTCGTTGTGGAGACATTTAAAGTTGGGTTTCTCGGTGAGATATCCGAAGTTGAAGATTTGTGATATAACTTAAATCACTTTAAATCTGCCACGGCACTAATAACTCTCTTCAGGGGAAGTGAGGAAATGTTTCTTACACAAATGACAACACTTTATTAACAGTTGAACGATAAGTTAGTTTATTTAAAACTCTCACTTTGGTCAAGATGAATCTTGTAATTTAAAAGTTCCAAAAGATTCCGGCTTAGGTTGATATTTTTCACTTCTAGAAGATTACCGTTTTATGTATTTAATGGATGACGAATGCTAACGGTCAATCCAGTCATTATTATCCATTATTTTCACTTAGAAGACTGTTTTTTTTTTTAACCAAGATGGATGACTATTATATCACTATATAATCTTTCATACTTTTAACACTATTTCTTTCAACCAACATCAATAAAATAAACAATTATTTCCTTATTCTTTAAGGAGCAGTCGCTGAACATGACCGACCATCTTCAGTATTGTAGCCATCTTTTATTTCAGTTATAACCTCTAGGTTCTGATTGGTCCAACAGAAAAGGAAGGAGTATTTTCAAGTTAACTTCTATCCAATTCCACCAATCCCATTTATTTCTTTATAAAAATTATCAATTTGAATATTTGAAGTATTTTACATACTGCATCAGTTATAAAAACATCTAACTGTATTAACAGTTTATATTGACCAGTTTATTTTTTTTTTATACTTATAAAAAAATTTGAATTCTATAAATCAATCTGATGTCCATTCTTCATATAAATAAATATAATTATAAACAAACAAAAACCCTTATTATTATTATATGGGGATAAATATCCGGTTTTAAATTGCCCCTGATTTATTTTAATCTTAGCTACAACTAAGTGAGAGGCTAAATTAAAATAAATCACTTTCCCCAAATATCAAGTTTCTTTCTATACAAGATTCATCTGTATTAGAATCAATACAATGTAATACATCACAATTATAATAAATACATGTTACATAATGAAATAGAAGTATTAATTTTACAAAATTTACATACAATATTTTAAATACACTTTGAACTATTTGAAGTCACCAGCTACAACTAATTAATAGGAGTCTGAAATGGTTTCAACAGTTCTTTGGAATATTTTCCAATTTCTTTTCTAGTGTCTATTTCTCTTAGCTCATATGTGGTATCATTAAAATTTTTAAATATTTCATAGGGACCTTTATACAATAGGTTCATCCTATGATATTGTTTCTTTAAAGCATTGGATAATGAAATATCCCTTATGAGAACTTTGTCTCCAACTTTGGGATTCCACTTCCTTTTATGTCTTTTAACCTTATTGTTGCGCTTTTCTGCACGACATTCTAACCTTTCAATAACTCTTTTACATATTTCCTCGGATGTCTCCGGGATTTGACTTTTATCAATGATAGGTAATGGTAAATTAGCAATTAACGTGTCAGGTTGTTTACCTGTCATTAGGAATATGGGTGCTTCCCCAGTATTGACATTAATTGAATGATTCATAACATTCTCTATGACGCTGATATATTTAAACCAGTCAGAATGTTTATGATGGGTCAAAACTCTTAAACTTGTAGTAATTTCCCTATTAACTCTCTCACAGGGATTACTTTTTGGGTGATATTTACTACAATGGTACAATTTAATTCCTATCGCAGTAAGTTTATCTTTAAACTTAGGACTTGAGAACACTGAAGCATTATCACTAAGTAGTGCATCAATAGGTCCATAATTAGGTAAATAATCTCTCACAATTTTACCTAGGCAAGCTCTGCTATTTACACTTCTTAATGGATATATTTTTACAAATTTGGAGAATACATCAGATAATACAAGAATATGCTTGTAACCAAATTGAGTAGTAGGCATTTCTCCATGAGTATCCATTACTACTAAGCTATTTACTTTGTTCCTTAATATGTTTTGTGGAACTATATCATATTTTACGTTCATACATTTGGCTTTTTGACAAGTTATGCATGAAGAAGTAAACTTTCTCAACTTTTTATCTAAATGTTTAACATAAAAAAATTCACTTATGTTGAGAGCTAATTTTTCACAACCTGCATGATTTAAGCCGACATGAAAAGTTCTAAATAGTGGAACTTCCATATTATTAGGAATTATAACTTTCCATTTTTTCACATTTCTCCCATGTAATTTGTAAAGAATGTCATCCTTTATACCGATTTTCTTATTACAATCAATTCCATTTTTGTCATCATTATTTATATCTCTCGCACTATACTTCAATCGTTGTAACTCTATATCAGATTTTTGATGCTCAACAATGTTTTTCATCAACAATGAAAATTCTTTGTCTCTATACAGTTTTACATTAAACATTACTACTTCGTGTTTAGGAGTATGTACAGTTTCAGGTATTTTCCCAACACTTTTCAATCTAGACAGGAGGTCAGCAAACACATTCTGTTCTCCTTCTATGTGTTTTATTTCAATATCATAGGAAATTATTTCCATGATCATCCTACTCAGTTTATTATTGGATAATCTACATTTACTTATAAAACTTAGTGAAATGTGGTCACTATGAACAATAACTTTGTTTTTATAAACATAAATTCTAAATTTATTTAGAGCATAAATATTGCTGTAAGCTCCAACTCTGAAACAGTGTAATTTCCTTCAATGATGGTAGTCGAGCGAGAAGCTGTCGACACAACATACTGTTGCCCATCATCGTCAAATTGAGTTAAAACAGCACCGAGGCCAGTTTTACTCGCGTCTGTGTATAAATGGAATTCTCTGTCCATTTTTGGTCTCTGTAGTGAAATACTACTTGCAAATAACTTCTTAACATATTCAAAAGTAGATTGATGGTCCTCTGTCCATCTCCATTTACTATCTTTCTTCAGCAGCCCTCTCAGCTTACTAACCGCTGAGGCATAGTTGATGACAAACTTCGAATAGTAATTTAAGATTCCTAAAAATCTACGAAGTTGTTTTATGTTCTTTGGTGAAGGAATTTCTAAGATTCCTTGAACCTTGTCTGGGTCAGGAGTAATCCCTTTATTAGAGATCCTATATCCTAGGAATTGAACCTCCGACCTAACAAACACAGACTTTTCTAGGCTGACTGTCATTCCACTATTCTTTAATTGAGACAACATTAAATCAATATGAGATATATGATTCTCAAAAACATTATCAATAATAATTGCATCGTCAACATATATAGTACAATGTCTTTTAACATCATCAGATAGTACAATATCTAGGGCTCTAAGAAGCGCACTTCCGCTATTTCTTAGACCGAATGCACACCTGGTAAATTCATATACTTTTCCATTATGTATAAAAGCTGTATAGGGCCGAACTTTGGGTCTAGTTCTATCTGCCAAAATGAAGAAGTTAAATCAATAGAACTAATAAATCTACCTGTTTTCATATTTGCTATAGATGCTTCAATTGTCTCGGGCCTATAATTATCCCGGACAGTGAAAGAATTAGTCCTACGACTGTCTAAACACAGGCGAATTTTGCCATTAGGTTTTAACACCCAGCAAATATGGTTGGCGTAAGGAGAATCAGATTTCTGTATTATTCCTTGCATTAACATGTCATCTATCATTTGATCTGCCTGCTCTCTGATGGCAATAGGGATGGGTCTACTTTTAATATTTATAGGTGGATGTTCCATCACTTTAAAGGAATATTTAAAACAGTTGCACAATCCCGGCTTCGAAGAAAAAGAACTCTTATTTTTCATTAAGATGTCATACAACATGCCTTTCTGTTCATTGTTTATGCCATGAGTGTCTTTAACTTTTTCCTTTATCATTTCACAGATGTCTTTTTCAAGTTCGTCACTCACACAATATAATAGAGGAATTTCATCATACTCAGTATTGCAAGAGACACATTCTAAATCACAACATTTACATGCGACATAATCGTCAGCACAACCATTTTCATTATTAAGGCTTTCTTCGCCCTCGACACTTTTGTCGGAAGTACAATTAACTGCAATATTATCTTGCATTTGGCATCCACGGCCATTCACCAATTCCCTCTCCTCGTGAACAACAATATTCTCTATAAAAATGTGTTCTTCAGCAATGTCACTCTCCTTCTTACTTAGATTCTTATTCTCCTCATATTCATTATCAAATGGGATGACGACTCTCACATTATCTTCATTATACAAGGAAATATTCTTACACTCAAAATTTATTATGGCATTATATTGCTCCAACAGGTCGCAGCCTATTAACATATCACAAGACAAGTATGGAGAAATTAAACATATCGCACTGAAGTAATATCCTCCGATATGTAAATCTAGAAGGCACTGAAGCTTAATTGGCAGTTTCTTCTTGCCTATCGCAAGAGTACAATACACTCCACATATTCTTACAGTCATTATCTTATTCCCTTTGTTGACTAAGAAATTATAAAATTTCTGATCTATTGTTGTGTTTGAGCAGCCGCTATCCGCTATGCAAGTAACATCATTGTTAAAAATATTTACTTTAATTTTGGGTGGTCGTCCTATGATATTTAATTCTTTATTAGTAACAGGCATAGTATCCTGATTCTTAGAAATATTCAAATGATTATTCAATATTATGCTATCTCGCTGTCTTGAGGTACATAACTTACTATCTCCTCTCATATTTGCTGGTACAATTTCTAAATTTTGAAACCTATCAAAGCATCTATTTTGGACCCCTAAGTTCATAACGATTGAGGTACATTGCGGAGTCTTTAATGTACCTTCTATGCGTTTAAAGCATGAGGTATCCTGTGATTTACTTCGTGGTCATTTTCATTACTAGGTATATCTTGACTTTGGTTGTGAATAGTTACAGAGTCTATTCTATTTTGCTCTGTCCTATCACTAGTCTCATTAATTTGACAATTTTGTTGTCGTTGGAAATACCCTTTATTTTCATTACCATAGGTATTCCTTCTTCTTTTACCTCTACGGGGAGAAGTCCAATACCTATTTCTATTATCTCCTACTCTGTTAACATCCATATAATTAATTTGTCTGTCATTCCTATTTTCATTACGTTTGAACCATCCATTCTGGTTATTGTTACTATAATTATTTGTCATCCTATTTTTATTTGGGCTGTTTCTATTTTGAACAAACCTATTATTATTGTTGCCCTGTTTGAAATTTCTTTCTCTATTCTCATTATGATATTCATCACTTCTTTTAGTTACAAAATTACCTTTCTTATTATAGGGCTCTGCCCCTTCCCCAAATAAATTTCTTTTACTACATTTATCTACTTCTCTTTTATTCTCTAGTAGAGCTAACAACTCTAACATTTCAGAAACATTTTGTGGTCTGGCTACTATCAAATGATATCTAATCTCATCTGGGAAGTGATGCGATAACATAGAAATTAAAGTTCTCTCATCTATTGGAGGCTGTAACAATGATGCCATTTTTGCCTTCTCCAAGAAATAATTAAGATAACCTTGTTTACCATTGTTGGAGAATTTTCCACTAGTTAGGTCTAACCTTAGTTTGTTTTGTCTTTCTGGTCCCCAGTAGTAACCTAAGAAAGCATTTTTAAATGTTTGATAAGTCATTGAATCATGGCAAGCTATCTTAAACCAAGACTCTGCATTGTCTTTTAAACTTTTTCTTATGAAGAACATTCTGAACTTGTCTTCTATTCCTTTGATTTCGAAGTATTCTTCAATTTCCCTAATGAAATCAGTAGGGCTTTGGCCTACAGTATCACCAAAATTAGGTAAGTTAATTTCCCTAAAAGATTAGCAGGAATTTTACATACATTTTACTACTACTACTAGAAGGAGGATCATTATTAACATTACTAGAATGTCCTGACATAACCTCAATCTCCTTTTCACTAGTTTTTGACACATATTTATTTTCAAGTTCAACAATCTTAGTTATCCATCCTTCAACTTGTTCTTTTATAATAATTACTTCATTTGTTATCTTTGATTGAAGTTCTTCATTACCTAAGATAACACTTTCTTCGGAAATTTTAGTCTATCTTCGACTTTAGTTCCTAATTCTTCGATTTTATCTTGGCAACTTTGCCTTACCTCAATCAAAGATATTTCTATTTGATTATGTGTGTCATCAACCTTTTCATAACATTTTTCTATCTCATTTTTACAAATATCTATTTTATTTTCACAGTCTTTAGCTACATTTACTATTCTCTGTTCCAGTTTAGAATTGTTTTGTTTGCATTCTAACCTAATGCTTTCTAACTTTTGATCTAGTTTTAAGTTATTTTCTTTAATTTCTTTACTAAGATTGGAAATATTTGTATCAATTTTATTGCTAAGGTTAGTTACATTAGCTTCTAATTTACTACTGAGAATTGAATTGTCATTCCTAATTTCTTTTAATTCATCACTGTTCTTTTCTAATTTATTACTGAGATTTGAATTGTCATTCCTAATTTCCTTTAATTCATCACTATTCTTTTCTAATTTGTTACTGAGATTTGAAATATTATTACTGAGATTTGAATTGTCATTCCTAATTTCCTTTAATTCTGCACTATTCTTTTCCAGTTTATTATTAATATCAGAAATGTTATTTATTAATAATGCTACCCAAGAAGGTGTATCATTAGTTTATTTTCATTGTTACACAAAATTAAATTTTCTTGGCCTTCACTAATTTGTTCGTTTTCAATATTAACAGTTTTACAAGTTATATTTTCGTTATTGGCCATTGTTGGGTATTTTAATATTTTCTTATTTCTTAAAAGCATTAATTGTTATTATCACTAATTCACTTTTCACATATAAATTTTAACTGTACTCACTTTTGAAGATTTTTATTACTTTCCTCATTCTCGTGGTCCTTGGTTCGATTCAGGTTTACAGGTCCCTGGTTCGATTCCCATTCGAGCCCTCGTTGATGCGCCATTTGGAGTGTGTGTTTTAATTTTTGCCCCTCGTTGTGGAGACATTTAAAGTTGGGTTTCTCGGTGAGATATCCGAAGTTGAAGATTTGTGATATAACTTAAATCACTTTAAATCTGCCACGGCACTAATAACTCTCTTCAGGGGAATGAGGAAATGTTTCTTACACAAATGACAACACTTTATTAACAGTTGAACGATAAGTTAGTTTATTTAAAACTCTCACTTTGGTCAAGATGAATCTTGTAATTTAAAAGTTCCAAAAGATTCCGGCTTAGGTTGATATTTTTCACTTCTAGAAGATTACCGTTTTATGTATTTAATGGATGACGAATGCTAACGGTCAATCCAGTCATTATTATCCATTATTTTCACTTAGAAACTGTTTTTTTTTTACCAAGATGGATGACTATTATATCACTATATAATCTTTCATACTTTTAACACTATTTCTTTCAACCAACATCAATAAAATAAACAATTATTTCCTTATTCTTTAAGGAGCAGTCGCTGAACATGACCGACCATCTTCAAGTATTGTAGCCATCTTTTATTTCAGTTATAACCTCTAGGTTCTGATTGGTCCAACAGAAAAGGAAGGAGTATTTTCAAGTTAACTTCTATCCAATTCCACCAATCCCATTTATTTCTTTATAAAAATTATCAATTTGAATATTTGAAGTATTTTACATACTGCATCAGTTATAAAAACATCTAACTGTATTAACAGTTTATATTGACCAGTTATTTTTTTTTTATACTTATAAAAAAATTTGAATTCTATAAATCAATCTGATGTCCATTCTTCATATAAATAAATATAATTATAAACAAAACAAAAACCCTTATTATTATTATATGGGGATAAATATCCGGTTTTATGTGGCACTTTTTGATTTTATAATTTTTTTGGTGAGGAAGGTCAATTGCATATTAATAGCATTTACGCCCTTCAGAAAAACGTAAATATTAACATACTAATTTTCACGCGATAGAGCATAAAATCATCTATAATGTGACTATCTTTTCAAGTTGAGGGAATAGCCATACTTCGAGAAATGTATTTTATAAAAGAGACTATTTAAAACAATACGATAAATTGACAGCTCTATTACTATTTAATTACACCAAGCGAAGACTTGAAATTCGGTACAGATATTCAGTATATCATAAAGTTTCACTGTAAAAAAATGGTAAACTTTTAAAGATGTGAGTTCATTTTTCACAATTTTTTTGCCGATTTCGTTTGGAATGTCCCGTGAGCGATGATGGAAAATTTGCTGGGTAGATATTGAGCTTATTTTTATTAAAAGTACTCTTTAACTATTTGAAGATTAGACTCACTATTCAAATCTGGAAAGGGACAACACATTTAGGCCTCAGGTCTCTTATTTCAGTCTTCTTTATATTAGCTTGACCTGTATCTGTCTATCTATGTAACGGAATCTTTCAACGCGATTTTCACCCACATAAAAACATTGGATCGACTTGAAACTTTGTATACTTGTAAAGGATCAATGCCAATACAATAATTTCATAAATTGTTTATACGATCCAGATCAGGATCATCACGACATCAAAAAAAAATAAAACATTATAATAGGTTGCGGATGTATCGACTTTTTAGTTCATCGTTGTAAAAATTAATATTATATCCTCTGGTAGCTCAGTTGGTAGAGCGGTGGACGTGTAGTTGTATATAATTTCAGTAATCCATATGTCGCTAGTTCAAATCCGGCCCGAAGGATTTTTTTAGAAGTGTATTACTATTAGCTCATACTAGAATAGTACCGAATTTAAAGATATTTACATTTTTATCTTATTCTGTAAAATATTAATTACAATTTTGTAAACTTACCACATTGTAATTTATCCAAAAACTATGAGAAGGGCACGATTAACTGAACTATTTATCTATATTAAAATATTCAAAAATATTATAATAATATTAGATAATAATAATTTAAAAATATATATAATTATGTTCGTGCGTAGACATTAAAACTATCGTAAGCAATTAAATTTTCATGGGATTCCGGTTTCTCACAATCAATGAAACTAAGAAATATAAAATAAATAACAGTTTAAAAAACTAAAATAACACGCTTTATTAGAAAACCGATCTAAATAATGGAAAATAATTTTAATTAAAACGCGTTTGGGATAAAATTAAAGAAGTCAACAAAATAATTACCTCCATCTCATCTAGTATAAAACTAGAGTTATGTAGAGAAAAATATCATCAAAAGCGTGGGGTGCTATTTATGGTTTTTACGTTTTCTTCTTAGAGACTTTACTTTTACCAATATATGTTTATTATCAAATATATTAATTGATATAGAGCACCCCACGCTTCTGATGGTATTTTTTTTTGTATGTAACTATAGTTTTATTCTAGATGTGTTGGAGATAATTTCTTTGTCGACCACTTTAATTTTATCCCAAGCGCATTGGAAATTAAAATTATTTTTTTCATTTTTTAGTTCGGTTTTCTAATAAAGCGTGTTGTTTTAATTTTTAAACTATTATTTATTTATGTAATTTGAATCAACGACATAGGCCTACAGCTTTATTTCTCTTTAGAAAGAAGACATATTAAATAAATCTTACAACATTAAAAATCTATAAAAACGTGGTCGAATTTTAACCCATAATCCTCAGAAGCAAAAGCGAGATAGTAATCGTTAGTCCACTAGAATGTTAAATTTCACAACACATCTTTATGTGTAAGAACCTGTGCTTTATTTTATATATATATATATATATATATATATATACAGATATTATAAATATATTTTTGACATTTGGCAATGAAGGCAAATATGATATGAAAAGAAAAAAGAATGCTTGAGTCGGGATTCAAACTCGAGTCTCTAAAGTCTGTACCTTTAGCGCTCTAACCATCTGAGCTACCCAAGAATTCCAAGACAAACATACAATTTTCTTATACATGTAGTATTCTCAATTCACACAAGAGGTAGCGGAAATATCATTCAACTGACATCTAGCGGCTAACCTAACAGTTAAGCAAATTATTAAAGAGAATATTTACTTTATAGCAGTAACGCTTGTATATATAGATATTATAAATTGTATGTTTGTCTTGGAATTCTTGGGTAGCTCAGATGGTTAGAGCGCTAAAGGTACAGACTTTAGAGACTCGAGTTCGAATCCCGACTCAAGCATTCTTTTTTCTTTTCATATCATATATATATATACATATATGTTATTATTATTGTTGATGTTGTTGTTGTCGTCAGTAGGGGTGGACTAGTGGTTATGTTCCTTGCCTTTATTTCCGAGTGTCGCGGATTCAAACCCAGCCGGGGTCGATGGATTTTTGGAGGGAAAAATCCAAGGGACTAGTACTGCGGGAGGGACTTTAACGCGAGGTTCCAGAGTCTGAACTAACAGAACCGCAGCCTGAATAAAAAGGTCTCTGTCAAAATTTAACCTACCTTCATTCCATCCAAGCAATACCTTTGTTACCTACTAGTTTGAGGCGATATGCTGACTACATATCACTTATTGACATCTGTAGGTAAATAAGCGTAACTGAACTAATTTGTTAAGAAACTCACGTAATGCAGTACTCTAAAAAAACCTCGCAGGAATATTTGGAGTATATAGATAATAATTATTACCATAATAAATATTATCAATATTATTATTATTATTATTATTATTATTATTATTATTATTATTATTATTATTATTATTATTATGTACGGAAGTGAGGTATGGACAATCAATAAGTACTACAAGAATAGACTAATAACTCTAGAAATGGATTATTTACGAAGAAGTGCCAGAAAGTCTAAATTAGAAACGTGTCACAAATAAGGAAATTAGAAACAAAATGGGAAGCAGAAGAAAGCATAATTGAAAGAATTGAGGAAAAGGAATTAAAGTGGTTAGGACATGTTTTAAGAATGGAAGATGAGCGATGGCCGAAGCAACTATATCAATGGCATCCTAACAGAAAGAAGAAAAGAGGAAGACCAAGGTTAACATGGAAGGAAAACATGAAGACAGTAATGCAAGCTAGAGGGCTAAGCATCGAAGATGCCCAAGACCGTAGGCTTTGGAGGTTTGGCACGGGAAGACGGCAGCAGCTGTAAAAACCCGAAGATAGATAGATAGATAGATTATTATTATTATTAGTAGTAGTAGTAGTAGTAGTAGTAGTAGTAGTAGTAGTAGAAGTAGTAATAATAATAATAGTAGTAGAATAATAGTAGTAATAATAGTAGTAATCTTTGTTATTTTTCAAGAAAACATAGTTAGTACTGGATTTACAGACTTCCTGTAACATTGAGGTAAAAGAGAAAGTGATGGCAGAACCAATTTTTAAAGAAAAGTGCGAATTTTAAATATTCATAGAGATTTTATTAAATTTGAAGGAACGAATTTCCCCTTGGGAGATGAAATCTATTGGTAATAAATTCTAATTCCGATAAATAAATTAAAATGCTAATTCCATGAAACTCTTAATTAATTCACATTTACATGATTTAATATTTTTGCTTAAAATAACCGTTATTTCATTCCAAAATAGTTCCAGATGTTTCTACAATCTTATCTATAAATAAATACAGCAATCAATATGAGCGGAATACGAAATTAAATCAAGTATTGTGAATAATGTTAACTTATATCGGAACTAATAAATATAAAATTCAATTTCAATATTACGATAGCAATTATACAAGAAAATGAAGTTATTAAAAGTCTCTTCTAAGTACAGTACGTATTTCAGAAAAAATAAAACACATTATATACACAGGCAAAATGACGAACTTTGTAGGGCGCTTGATCATGCCTTGTTGCAGAGGTATGGGGATTGGACTGTTTGGAATTAAACACAGGCATAAATAGATAGTCTCTCCAGTTTCGTAGCCGAAAGATTCATGCAAGGCAAGGTACTTAGGTACAGAGCTATGTTACTTTCACTGGTTGGAATTCCGAAGAGAAAGAACTTTTATCCAAGAATTTCCATCAATATGGGTTGAGTCCTTCTCAACATATCGGAGAAATTTTGGTAGCTACAATAAGTAGTGGCTCCAGGTTGACAAACGATTGGCGGCCCTAGATACGTTTAGGAGGACTAGAGTGATAAACACACATTCAGAAGAATTATATATATATATATATATATATATATATATATATGCGGGTGTCTGTGTATGTGTTTCTGTGACAGCCACGCTGGACATGTGGTTAAGTTCCTGACTTCCGTTCCCAAGGTCGCGGGTTAAATTCCGGCCGGGGTCGTGATAGATATTTTAGGATGGAAATATATATATATATATATATATATATATATATACAAGGAGGGACTTTAAGGCGTGGGTCCCAAGTCTGAAGATCTTCTGGCTCGTAAAATATTCCTAAGCCCGAATAAAGGGACATCTAGGCAAAATTAACCGACCTTCTTCCTCATAGCAATACATTTGTTGCCTACTAGATGCCTCATTGGGTCGATATATTGGCCACATACATTAATGATGTCTTAAAGGAATAAGATTAACTAAATAAACTTGGTCCAGTAACTCGTAACAAAGGAGAGACTAAGTCCTAAAATTGGGCTGTTACAACATTGTAGATTGTAGATATATATTTACGGGTTAAGTTGTGTGTGTGTGTCATTTAATGCTCCTCCGACTACAATTTTTATATATCGCTATACATCAATCAATCAATCAATCGAGTTCGTTAACCAGCAACATCGGACTATTATGAGTGAGGGTTTATGTGAAACTGGATTTTAAAAATGGTCTAATAGTTTCAATTTTCAATCAGTGAGGCAATCCAGCTTGTGCCATTGAAATAAACCTAAAATGGTGTTCTCCATCTTACTTACTTACTTACTGGCACTATCGAATCCGTAGGATCATGGCCGCGCGGACATAAGCTCTCCATACATCCCTATCCTGAGCTAATGCTTTCCAATCATTCCCTGTATAATCTACTTCCCTCAAATCATACTTAATGTTGTTCTCCCACCTCATTCTTGGTCTACCAACTGGGCGTTTTCCTTCTGGCTTTCCTACAAGAAGCTTCCATGCACGTCTTTCATTCCCCATACGCACAACAAGTCCTGCCCATCGCAGTCTACGAGACGTAACTGTTCTTATTATATCTGGTTTCCTATAAAGACCATGTAGTTCATTGTTATGTAGTCTTCTCCATTCACCTGTCTGTTCATCTCTCTTTGGTCCAAAAATTTTTCTAAGAACTTTATTCTCAAATACTCGTAATCTCCTTTCCTCCCTTAAAGTAAGAGTCCATGTTTCGCATCCATATAATATAACTGGTAGAATAATACTTACTTACTTACTTACTCACTGGCACTATCGAACCCGTAGGATCACGGCCGCGCGGACATAAGCTCTCCATACATCCCTATCCTGAGCTAATGCTTTCCAATCATTCCCTGTATAATCTACTTCCCTCAAATCATACTTAATGTTGTTCTCCCACCTCATTCTTGGTCTACCAATTGGGCGTTTTCCTTCTGGCTTTCCTACAAGAAGTCTCCATGCACGTCTTTCATTCCCCATACGCGCAACAAGTCCTGCCCATCGCAGTCTACGAGACGTAACTGTTCTTATTATATCTGGCTTCCTATAAAGACCATGTAGTTCATTGTTATGTAGTCTTCTCCATTCACCTGTCTCTTCATCTCTCTTTGGTCCAAAAATTTTCCTAAGAACTTTATTCTCAAATACTCGTAATCTCCTTTCCTCCCTTAAAGTAAGAGTCCATGTTTCGCATCCATATAATATAACTGGTAGAATAATACTTTTATATATTTTCAGCTTAACGTTTTTTGAAAGGAGTTGGGACATAAAAAGTCTCTGCAATGCATAATAGCATGCATTTCCAGAATTGAGCCTATGTTTAATTTCTTTGTGCATCTCATTCCTATTTGCGATTATTGTTCCTAGGTATTTGAATTCAGGCACTTCCTCAAAATTTCCCTCATTTGTCATTAGCTGTCCATTTCCATTATATAATGAATTTCTACGTGTGACCATATATTTAGTTTTACTGATATTTACTTCCAGCCCTAATTTCTTAGTGTTACTCAATAGTGTGTGCGTGTTGGCCTTTAGTATCTCCTCGCTATCGGCCACCGCTCAGCAAAATTCAACCGTTAGGGGTTAAACATCTTAAATTAAAATTCCCTCTAGTGCTATCATGTTTGTTTTCTCGAAACATAACTGGATACTTTAGGCTTAATTAACAAAATAAATAAATATATTACGTAACCCAGAAAAATCAGTCCATAAATTCATAGTCTACGTAAAGGCTTTTTTTTACGTCATCCACGCCTCGCAAGCATTATTAGGGCGCGACCTTTCAGGAGACCATTTTAAACACTAGATTAAATACTTTATTGTCCTGTAAGAGCATGTTGGGCCTTTGAGATTAGCGATAAATTCAAAGCCAGGGCAACATGACAGAAAATACAACATTTCAGAAACACATTGTTCATTCATACATAAACAATATTAATTTTATAGGGTGATTATGATTCTGAAATTCTATACGGAGACTATATGGACGTTACACGACGTGTTTATGTGTGAGAAAAAGTCCCCCCCCCCAAAAAAAAAACAAAACAGCATCCTGGAATCGAGACAAAATGGTGGTTTAATTAATTCCTACGCAATGAACACAAGAATGATCATTGTTCTGTTTATGGAATTAATTTCTCGTTGTTTCATTCATTAGTGTTGATTTTATTTAAACCTTATGGGCTAGTGGTCAACGTTTCTTACTACAGTTCATTAGGTCCCGGTTCAATTCTCGGTCAGACAATGGGAATTGTTTCTTAAAAGGGATTATTCCTGTAGTTGCCCATGGTATGGAATATAGGTTAACCGTGAGGGCTTGCTGATCCCCCATCGGGCGCCTCCCCAGGTGGTGGATAGGGGAATGCCTCCTAAATATAGGTGGTACCGGGGAAATGAAATACCCGGGGTGAACCAAAATCAGCATAGCGTCTGTTCCAGATTGGACGGCTATAATGGGCAGGTAGAACTCAGAGCCGAAGAGAAGGCAATCTACCTAAGGGAAAGCACCCTAAAAACAAAGCTGAAGCAAGTTGGGAGGCTGTAAGGTGGCAATCCCACCACCCAACTATATCTGCGCAGCCCTTGTAAGGCGGCCAGATGAATTTTCTGTTACTAAAAAGCGAAGGAGAAAGCCGGACGGAAACACTGATGATGGACCAGGCAAGAAAAGGAAGGATAATGAAATCAAGGGATTAAAGCAGGATACAGACTGCGGAAATGATGTTTTTACGTAATGTGAAAGGATGCACAAGAGCGGATAGAATAAGGAATGAAACTATACGAGAAGAATTAAATATGTATAAAATTAAAGATAAAATCAGCGAAAATAATAAGAAATGGACAGAACACTTAATGAGAATGAACAACGAAAGAATACCAAAAAGAACCTTCCTGTATAATCCCAGAGGAACAAGAGATGTTGGCCGACCACGTAGAAGATGGACTCCACTTTTAACTTCGCCGGAACAGGCTGCATAGCCTAAACCTTGCAGTAGAAGAAGAATAAGATTACTTTAAGGACTCTCCTGGCCCTTCAATATAATTTATCACCCATCATATCACCGGAGTAACTTAATTCCGCCTTCCAGATGTCCCAACCTAAGAAATTGGTTACAATTCCATCAATGCCAGGGGAGAAAGCCAGAAATGTCATAGAAGGCAATTTGGAGGTATGGGACATAAAATAAGAATATAACGGTACATTTTGATGATTTAATTGTCGCTCGCCGCCAAATATGTTTAATCTATTTTAATACACATTTAATGTTGTTTGGAATCATGAGTTGCTCTTGCAGTAAATTAGGCTTTTTTTTTTTTTTTTTTCAAAATATTGCGTTAAATCTGGATTGATTCAGTGAGCAAGAACACACTTTAGTTAAGCCGAATGTTAAAGTAATGAATGGGAGGATAATGTTTATCTCTAATTCCGAGCTAAGTTCCAGTTTTAGTGTAAACAAAATTGTGAATGGACTGTTAACGCAACTGTCAACAATACAAACACTGTTCTCGGCAACATCATATTTTACGCGATATCCACCATCCATCCATAGTATTTCTGCCCGAGGGCAGGTCTTTCACTGCAATCATAGCATTCTCATGCTATGCTTTGCAGCTTTTACTAGGGAATTGTAGGTGTGGTAGCTTCCCGTTGCTTTCCACACCGATGAAGGATGAAAATGATGGTGATGATGATAGGCCTAATGATAAAGATGATGGTGATGGCCATATAATTTCGGTGACCGTTTGGGCCTTAAAGTTTTCCTGACATTTGTCTTACAGGTGAGGAAAAACCCCGATAAAAACCTCAACCAGAAAAACTGCCCCGGCCGGGGATCGAACCCGGGCCCGCTGCATGACAAGGCAGCACGCTACCTCGAGACCACAGCGGTGGATTTACGGGATATAAGACTGAATAAAATATGCATTATACCGATACCAATAATTATGAACTTCCTGCAATCCTTATTTACTTATAAAAAATTACAAATTATAGGCTATATGGGCCTATCTAACCAGAAGTTTACGCCTTTTCGGCGATGTCGATATATATATATATATATATATATATATATATATATATATATATTTGCCGTCACAATTTCTTAACAAGCAGAATTTGTGCTCAATGCTGAACCACTTGTATATTCTGCTATTATTTTCACCACATCCTGAATGGATAATGTTGGATATTTTTCACTAATGGCATTTATTGGAACTCAGCATAAAAGGACAAAAATTGTAATTGGAGCAAATATAGTTGAACAAGTAACTTGTTTCAATTATCTGGGATGCAAGATATCGTACCAGCAAAATTTGGACATGGAGAAGAAATTAGGGAAATTTCAACAGATATGTGCTTCAATAAGAAGATATTTGAGAAATAAGACCACAAGGGAAACTCAATTAAAATTTTACAAAACACTAGCCGTACCAACATTAAGATACGGGTCTGAGACTTGGCCTTTAACGATCTCTGATAAAAATAAAATTGAGACAATAGAAATGAGATTTCTCAGATCAGTTGCAGGTGTATCTCTAAGAGATCAAAAGAGAAGTCAAGAAAATTGAGATGAACTACAGATCTATAATATAAACGAGAAAATACACACAAATAAACGTAATTGGTTTGAACATATACAAAGAATGCCAAATAATCGTTTATCAAAACAGCTGCTTCATTATAGGCCTCTAGGCCGAAGAAATGTAGGAAGACCAAAACGTCGTTGGAAGGACGACATGCGCCTGCGGCATGTAGTGCGCCGGGGAGCCCATAACTTGAAGATGATGATGATGATTTTTCACTAAAATGTTTGAAAACATTAAAAATGATAATTTATTTCTCTCCGCTTTTCAAATGCTCTGACATTTAGAAAATCTGTAGAAGCGATCATTTTGAATCAAAATTGAAACGTATTCTGTATTGCGCATGCGTAAGAATAAAACAATGCTTATTTATTGACTGAAAATTGTAATTATATGCTTTAAGATTCTCCCATATAACTTACTTACTTACTCACTGGCACTATCGAACCCATAGGTTCATGGCCGCGCTGACATAAGCTCTCCATACATCCCTATCCTGAGCTAACTATATATATATCCATCCATAGTAACTCTGCCCGAAGGCAGGTCCTTCACTACAATCATAGCATTTTCATGCTATGCTTGCAGCTTTACTAGGGAATTGTAGGTGTGGTAGCTTCCCGTTGCTTTCCACACCGGTGAAGGATGATGATGATAATGATAATGGTAAGGATGATAATGATAAGGATGATGGCCATATGATTTCGGGGACCGTTTGGGCATTAAAGTTTTCCTGACATTTGTCTTACAGGTGAGGAAAAACCCCGATAAAACCTCACCCAGAAAAACTGCCCCGACCGGGGATCGAACCCGGGCCCGCTGCGTGACAAGGCAGCACGCTACCTCCAGACCACAGCGGTGTTTTTTATCTTCTCTATTTCGAACTACATTTTGTTACAGGATTAAAGGTAAAATCGTTATTCGACCAATAAAAATGCTGTCATAAAATGGTTTGTTTACATTACAACTGGATGTTTTATTTATATCGAAATTAATTTTACTACCTGTCGGTACCCAAAGTAAGTATACACAGACGTCCATAAAATTAATGGTTTAGCAATATGTTTTAGCCTAACTTGAAAAGGCCGACTACAAGTTGTTTAATGGACCCCCAATTTATTGTTTCAAGCACGAAAACCCATTAAACACCTTTCTTGCAAAGATTCTCCCGTCAGTAAAACTTTCTTTCTTGGATTGAAGTTGAAAGAAAGTTGTCTTAAGTTACTAAGTAAGTTGAGACCTAGAACGTTCTTTACTTTTCCAGTTCAGTTCTCGTCCCACATCGCACCGACTTCAACTCTACACGAACTAGCAAAAACTATTTCAGGCATGTTCGGCGTTCTGACCAAGACTACTAGTTCAACATATCTGAACCTCTTAATCTCAGAGGACTTGGATAGAAATCCACTCGGATTATTTTTTATAGGGGATTTCTTAGGGAATTTCATCTCATCACAAAAAAAAAACAAAATTCAGAATATTAATTTATACATAACATATCCATACTCAATGCCTGCACTCTTCTCACTTTTCCCTTTTTCATATTCTGAACTATCATTATTAAGTTAATAATTTAATCTAGTTCTAGGTTACCATTTTATCGTCATTTTATTATGATTAAATAACATTACCAATATTATTCATAATACTATTATTATTATTATTACTATTATTATTATTATTATTATTAGTACACACACTATTCAGTAACACTAAGAAATTAGGACTGGAAGTAAATATCAATAAAACTAAATATATGGTCACACGTAGAAATTCATTTTATAATGGAAATGGACAGCTAATGACAAATGAGGGAAATTTTGAGGAAATGGCTGAATTCAAATACCTAGGAACAATAATCACAAATAGGAATGAGATGCACAAAGAAATTAAACATAGGCTCAATTCTGGAAACGCATGCTATTATGCATTGCAGAAACTCTTGATGCCCCAACTCCTTTCAAAAAACGTTAAGCTGAAAATATATAAAACTATTATTCTACCAGTTATATTATATGGGTGCGAAACATGGACTCTTACTTTAAGGGAGCAAAGGAGATTAAAAGTATTTGAGAATAAAGTTCTTAGGAAAATTTTTGGACCAAAGAGAGATGAACAGACAGGTGAATGGAGAAGACTACATAACAATGAACTACATGGTTTTTATAGGAAGCCAGATATAATAAGAACAGTTAAGTCTCGTAGACTGCGATGGGCAGGACATGTTGCACATTTGGGGAATGAAAGACTTGCGTGGAAGCTTTTTGTAGGAAAGCCAGAGGGAAAACGCCCAGTTGGTAGACCAAGAATGAGGTGGGAGAATAACATTAACTATGATTTGAGGGAAGTAGATTATAAGGGAATGATTGGAAAGCATTAGCTCAGGATAGGGATGTATGGAGAGCTTATGTCCGTGCGGCCATGAACCTATGGATTCGATAGTGCCAGTGAGTAAGTAAGTAAGTAAGTAAGTAAGTAAGTAAATAAGTAAGTAAGTAAGTAAGTAAGTAAGTAGTAGTAGTAGTAATAGTATTTTTATTATTATTATTATTATTATTATTATTATTATTATTATTATTATTATTGTTATTTTCAGCTTCATGATCTTTATAGGATACCAGATATAATAGGAATAGTTAAGTATCAAAGACTGCGTTGGACAGAACATGTGACACGAATGAGGTTGAAAGATGGACATGGAAGCTTCTTGTAGGAAAATCAGAGGGAAAACACCCAGTTGGTAGACCAAGAATGTGATGAAGAATAGCAATATCCATGATCTGGAGAAAGTAGATTATACAGGCGATGATTGGAAAACATTATATCTCAGTATAGGGAAGAATGGAGATCTTACATCCGCGAGGGCATGAAACCACGGATTCGATAGTGCCATTAAGTTATTATTTTTTTTTGTTTATTATATTTTGTACTTTCCTAATAAACTCCATAATTTTGATTCAAAATGTTTCGCAAAAAGTTAAGGATCTTATAGGGGGGTCGAAATATACAAAAGATTTAGTATAGGAACTTTACGGTGTAGGAAGTAATATTGGTTCAGTGTAAGTGTGGGAACGTCAGGATGAACAATAAATTATTTTCTTGAGTTAAACAAAGAATGCTTAATCAACAATTGATTTCACAACAGTTGTTGTATTTGGCGACCACCATTTTTAAATCTAAGTATAATATGTTACCATATAAATTTAAATTAATAGCCAATAGATATAATTGTAAAACATCAATAAATAAGTCAAAAGTAATAGCATTTATTGGTACATATGGAATTAGATAAAAAGTTATACTGGATAACAAAATAATAGAACAAGTATCACATTTCCAATATTTAGAATGTGATATAACTTATATAGAAAATAAAGTAAATAAATTTCAGGCTATTTGTGGAACCTTAAAAAGAACCTTAGGTCGGAAAACAAGGAAAGATACGAAACTTAAATTATATAAAACAATGGCTGTTCCTTTGTTGTTGAATGTAAGTGAAAATTGGATAATGAAATCAAGGGATAAAAGCAGGATACAGACTGCGGAAGTGCTGTTTTTACGTAATGTGAAAGGATGCACAAGAGCGGATAGAATGAGGAATGGAACTATACGAGAAGAATTAAATATATATAAAATTGAAGATAAAATCAGCGAAAATAATAAGAAATGGACAGAACACTTAATGAGAATGAACAACGAAAGAATACCAAAAAGAACCTTCCTGTATAATCCCAGAGGAACAAGAGATGTTGGCCGACCACGTAGAGGATGGACTCCACTTTTAACTTCCCCGGAACAGGCTGCATAGCCTAAACCTTGTAGTAGAAGAAGAAGGATAATACTCTTACTCACTGGCACTATCGAACCCGTAGGTTCATGGCCGCACGGACATACGATCTCCATACATCCCTATCCTGAGCTAATGCTTTCCAGTCATTCCCTGTATAATCTACTTCCCTCAAATCATAGTTAATGTTATTCTCCCACCTCATTCTTGGTCTACCAACTGGGCGTCTTCCCTCTGGCTTCCTACAAGAAGCTTCCATGCAAGTCTTTCATTCCCCATACGTGCAACATGTCCTGCCCATCGCAGTCTACGAGACTTAACTGTTCTTATTATATCTGGCTTCCTATAAAGACCATGTAGTTCATTGTTATGAAGTCTTCTCCATTCACTGGATCTTCATCTCTCTTTGGTCCAAAAATTTTCCTAAGTACTTTATTCTCAAATACTTTTAATCTCCTTTCCTCCCTTAAAGTAAGAGTCCATGTTTCGCATCCATATAATATAACTGGTAGAATAAAATGTTCTTAAAAAATTGTGGCGCATTCTGTAACTACATCACGCATCTCACGAACCGCATTAAATGTTCAAGTATTCTGACGAGAAGTGTTTCTAGGTCGCAAACTGGTGACACGTACTCCCCATAGGACGAAATCAAGAGTCCTCAGATCATGGGAGCGGGGTGGCCATAAAATCGGACTTTCCCTTCCGATCCAACGCCCGGGATGTATCATTTAGTAAGTCTCCAAGAGCTACGAGCCGACAAGAAGGCGAGCGAGGCATGAAAATGGGAGGTTGTTATCGCTGTGAACTCCATCATAGTGAGGCTATAATACCTGCACACATTTCATTATAATCACAATTTCATAACTTGATTAAAATTAACTCAGTAAATTTATTGAGAAAACCTGATGAACACATCTGTCGGAAAACTGCCTTGATTGGTTTAGATCTTACCTCACTAATCGTCAGCAATCAGTTTCTATTAATAATCGCATTTCTTCCTGGCGCTTGGTGAGGAAAGGGGTACCTCAAGGCGGCGTCCTCGCTCCTCTTCTCTTCTCGATTTATATTAATGACGTGACCAAGAAACTACAAAACTGCAAGCATCATCTTCACGCCGACGACCTACAGATTTACACACACTTTAGGCCTGACGAAATTAATGAATATATTGACAAAGTAAACACTGACCTCAGGCATATATCTTTATGGTCCAGACAATATGGGCTGAAACTAAATGTAAACAAAACGCAAGCAATAATTATCGGACATCCAAGGCTATTACACTTCATAAACAATGGCAATATGCCGGCTGTCATATTAGATAATGAACAAATTCCTTATACCGACGTCGTTAAAAACTTGGGATTTTACTTAGATTCTAATTTAGATTGGCATGAGCAAGTAAAACAAACATCTAAAAGGATCTTCTCCATAATGCATTCCCTAAAGCGACTTAAACATTTTCTTCCTGCAACTCTTAAAAGAATTTTAATCCAAACTTTAGTGATGCCGCATTTTGACTACTGTGACGTTCTACTAACTGACATAAGTGACGGATTGTCGGACAAACTGCAGCGTGTCCATAATATGTGTATCAGATTCATATTTAATGTTCGAAAATACGATCACATTTCTCCATTATTCCACGAATTGTCATGGCTACATCTAAAAGAGAGAAGAAAATCGCACTGTCTAATTCTCCTATTTAGATCCTACATACCTCGATTCCCAATTATTTATCATCCCGTTTCCAGTATCTATCCTCAAACCATAACTTAAACACAAGATCACAACATAGTCTCTTGCTTAATATACCGCAACATAGGACATTACATCACTCCATGTCATATACCATCTCCACTTCTCGCAACTGGAATTCCCTACCACAAGAAATAAGGGGCTGCCGCACATTGGCATCTTTTAAAAGAAATCTAAATTTATATTTGCTCTAAACTCGACTTCATTATTACCCAGTGTAAGGTATATATATTAATTGGTGTTTCCCGTATAATGTATCATATTTATATTAATATTATTATTATTATTATTATTATTATTGTATCATTATTGTTATTACCCTATAAAATGTTGTTTGTACATGACACATTGCTACATTTATTGTATCTTTAACTGTTTATAATTAGTATAGTGTATATCTATATTTGTCAAATATTTATTTGTATTTGTGCTGGTTGAGTGAAAGAGAGGGCCTTATGGCCTTAACTCTGCCAGAATAAATAAAGTATTATTATTATTATTATTATTATATTATTATATTATTATTATTATGAACACAATAACAGAAACACAATTTACTTGATCTTTGAAGTTAAAGCTTACATAAATAAAAAGTAACAAAGACAACTAAAGCAAAGAGATTCCACTAAATTCTTAACAGGGTTGTGGTTGGAGTAGTACGTGCTTAAGTTACCTTTAAGAGCAGACCATTAATAACTGTCCCTCCTATTCAACCCTATGTAGGATTGGCTGACAAGGTAAGGTACTGCTAATCACTTGTCAGTTGTGTTGTTTCATTGGGAGTGCACTTGTATGCATGTAGGAGGGGGGACCGCCTTTTCACATCTAGTGAGCACTTATTAACAGTCCCGTTTTAGACAAGAGGCATGAGATATCACCTAGTTGTACCCCTTCGTGACGAGAGCCCAGAGCATATGTGCTGGTTACTACATCCATTAGAGGTTGAATCTACTCCAGAGGCACAGTTCCACCAGAGTGTTGAAGTACATTTCTTCTTCTTCGGCTTTCCCCCACTTATAGGTTTGCCGTCTTCAGTTTCCATTTATCTCTATCATTCGAATCTCCCTCTTCCAAATTCCTATAATCCATTGTAGTTCTGACGTAGGTTTTCCATTTCCATCTTGGTCTGCCACGTTTATTTCTTCCAGGGGGTGACCATTGGTATATATTTTTTGGCCATCTTTCATTTCCATTCTTTGTACATGGCCATACCATTTAAGTGTTTGGTTTTCAATCCTCTTAACAAGAGATGTGGTGACATTCATTTCTCTCCAAAGGAATTCATTTCTTATTTTATCCTGTCTTGTTTTTTTTGGAGGATTCTTCTAAAATAATCAAACTAAACTGTTTCTAATTTTGTTCTTTTGTAATTCCGTCAAAGACCAAGTTTCACTTCCATATGACAAAATATTCTGTATTATGCTCTTATAAATTTTCATTTTAGTTTCCTTTGTAATATTTTTATTCCAAATTATGAAGTACATTTAAGAACTATTGTCACTTCGGGAATTGAACTCATGACATTCCAACGTGCAAGTATAAGTTTGACCCAATACGTTATACCGTACAGATAATAGACACGGCAAAAGACATATTCTGCAACTGAATGATTCTAGACACGTTATGAAATGTTGTTTAAGAATTTCAAAACAGTATTTAAGTAAAAACATCTAATTAACGACTTACTTTTAAAAAACGTTAGAACAATAATGTACCACCGAGCGAGTTCGTTCATGTGGTAGTGTTTGGCACTCGTATTCGGAACGCCCCAGTTATAAAAACCGATACTGACCAATCTGAGATTTTCCTAGTTTTCCTAACAAGGCAAATTCTGATCTAGAATTTGATTACCTAGGTATATTTCATCTTATTTACTATTTTATTGTATCAACAAAGGGCGGAGAAATGTAAGCTTGCACTTATTGCAGGGTTGTTTGTTATGACGTGTAGGCAAGTCACAAGTACATGTGACACAACAAAAATACCCTACTTGAATATCCACATTTTAGAGATGTTCTGCAAAAATCTACGACGCAACATATTCCACATGGAATCTGCAATCATATCCCCATTTTCATTCCGAATTATGTTTGTTCTAGCCTGAAACCCTTTCTATAGAGAAGAAAGGGTTTCAGGCTAGAACAAACAATTCAGAATGAAAATGGGTATATGATTGCAGATTCTCTATAGAAATGGTTTCAGGCTAGAACAAATATAATTCGGAACGAAAATGGGGATATGATTGCAGATTCCAGGAGTATATTAAATAGATGGAAAAGTTACCTTAATCAGGACATTGAGGAGGATAATTTACAGACAGCAGAAATGCTAGTCGCAGAACCAAATGCATTAGAGGTTGAAATGGCGATTGAAAAATTGAAGATGTATAAAGCATCAGGTTCAGATGAGATCCAGCAGAACTGATAAAATCAGGTGGAGAAAAATTGATGGACAAGATACGCTGGTTGCTTAGTATGATTTGGGAAAAAGAAGCTCTCCCAGATGAATGGAAGGAATCAATTATCGTACCAATTATAAGAAAGGAGATAAAACTGATTGCAACAACTACAGGGGCATCTCATTACTTTCAACTTCAGACAAAATTCTAACAAATATATTAGTCAGCAAACTACTACTCCCTATATTGATGACATTCTAGGAGATCATCAATGTGGATTTAGAAGAAACAGGTCTACAACGGATCAGATTTTTAGTATAAGACAGATTTTAGAAAAGAAATGGGAATATAATGGTATTGTACATCAACTATACGTATACTTCAAAAAAGCATATGATTCAATTAAGAGGGAGAAGTTATATAGTATCCTGCTGGAGTTCGGAATTCCTAAAAAGTTAGTTAGACTTATACGAATGTGTCTAAATGGCACAAAGAGTAGGGTGCGTGTAGGCAAACAGTTTTCGGATACTTTTGAAATCCAGAATGGGTTGAAGCAAGGAGATGCACTATCTCCTCTACTATTTAATTTTGTACATGAATATACATCCGTAAATAAATTCAATGATTCACAACTCTTTATAACAATTTATTTCCAGTACTTATAGATTATGAGTTTTAAGATTCGAAGTAGTAATGTGGTTTTCATTATCAAATTGTATAGCTCGCAAGTACTAAACTGGCGGGTCCGTGAAATCATTCTATTGGGAACAAATAGGTGGATTGATACTACTACTGACTTAAAAATAACAAATCGTTTCTTATTAGTGAAGAGGCATTTGAAATGTGAATTTATATTTACGAAAGAATTATCAAACATTGCATGCCGAATCTTCTCCCAGATTTATGATGTACCAAGCCAGTGTAAAAAAACTGCATTTTTAAGTGCAAGGCACTAAAATCGAAGTCAAAATCTAATAATGTCAACCCACTCCTTGCATGTGTGAGAGCTGAGTGAAGTGAGGTGGGTCGGGCTGCAGGTAGAGAGGTTAATCACTCCTACCAATTCAGGTATTGTATTACCTCTCTATAATTTAAATCAGAGAACATTAACTCTTACTTTAAGGTAGGAAAGGAGATTACGAGTATTTGAAAATAAAGTTCTTAGGAAAATTTTTGGACCAAAGAGAGATGAACAGACAGGTGAATGGAGAAGACTAAATAATAATGAACTACATGGTCTTTATAGGAAGCCAGATATAATAAGAACAGTTAAGTATCGTAGACTGCGTTGGGCAGGACATGTTGCGCGTATGGGGAATGAAAGACTTGCATGGAAGCTTCTTGTAGGAAAGCCAGAGGGAAAACGCCCAGTTGGTACTCCAAGAATGAGGTGGGAGAACAACATTAACTATGATTTGAGGGAAGTAGATTATATAGAGAATGATTGGAAAGCATTAGCTCAGGATAGGGATGTATGCAGAGCTTATGTCCGCGCGGCCATGAACCTACGGGTTCGATAGTGCCAGTGAGTAAGTAAGTAAGTAAGTAAGTAAGTAATTTAAATCAGAGATTTATATAAAGATTTATTAAACACACTGTATACATTATAATACAATTACTGGAAGTTATTGTCATCAGCATAGAATTTTAAAGGCTTACTTCTTGCTATGCAGTCAATAAGGTGGTATTGTTAACATCTTTGGTCACATAGCTTGCAGAGGCTCTGGTTCGATGCGAGGTAGAACCCTTTTATGGTACATACTCTGTAGTGGAATCCTGTGTGGCGGTCCTCGTGAACACGTGTCTTAGAGGGAAGTTTGGTTCCTTCCATTCTTCGGTGTTCATCGCTGGGGTCAGGAAGAATCCGCGGTCTATATCCTCTGCTTTTTCTTCTCTCTCTCTTATGTGTGCTTCGTAGGCCGGGGTGTGTGGCAGGTTATATTGTAACGCTATTTCTCTGATGAAGAAGTCAGTCTTGGTTAGATGGTATATGGGTAGGGAGCTCGTTGACCTTGAAACCCTAAGTACTCTTCGGATGTAGGCAATTTTGACCATTTCCAATCTTTTCAGATTTGCTATGGTTAACCCAGTCCAGAATGAGGTGATTCCATAGAACGCTATTGGTGATATCTTAATATGAAAAAGTCTTATAGCTAATGTATTCACGTAGACTTTCACGGCCGGAGTTGCTATGATGATCTTGAAGAAGATTTTCGGGCTGTTGGCCGTGGTCGTGAGGCTTGTAGTTCCCCGACGTTTCGCCAGAGACTGCGTCTGGCATCTTCAAGGGTTGTCTTGAGACTGGCAATTCTGTTCGCTGTCTGTCTTATTTATACGTTCACCGCGATGTGTTCGACAGATAGCGGACAGAATTTCCAGTCTCAAGACAACCCTTGAAGATGCCAGACGCAGTGTCTGACGAAACGTCGGGGAACTACAAGCCTCACGACCACGGCCTACAGCCCGAAAATCTTCAGCAAGATCATCATAGTCTTACAGTTTTTTTCGATTGACAGCTTTTCGACATTTCGAATGTCAAATGTGGCCTTTATTGCTGAGTTGCATCTTTCCTGCATGTGCTTGGTGAATGATCTTCCTGATACTAGTAGCAGTTGGCTAATTCTAGTTGGGCTGGGTTTTAGTGCCTTGAAGTTAAAAACGGCAGATATTTGTTTGGACGCGGCCTTTGTACATGACAACGGTTCTCTGAAACACATTTCAAGGTATGTTTCGGCGTGCAATGCTTGACGGTTCCTTTGTTAGAAGTTATTCTACCAGGCTAAATAAATCTAATCTAATCTAATCTAATTCTAAGTTAAACTAAAATATTATAACTGATTGCAAAATTATCGCCTTTAGCATACGACAGGAACTATCTCAACACTGATACACGGAGAGCGTTTTCTTTCAGGTCTATACTAGGGGTTAGAATATAGAATGAGAAGTAGCCCTTAGGCCATAAGACGATAGTTAATGTTGCGCAAAATCTGCTCTCTTGCCGCTGTTTATGTGAACAAATGTAAACAATCCACTACAATCCACTGGTATTCAACCAAAAAAACGCACATTTTATCCCTTTAATTAACTCACCAGCAGTATTGAACTCGTAGCTTCATGGCCTTGCGGTCATAAGCTCTCCGCACATCCCTATCCTCAGCTAATATTTTCAAATCATCCCTGTATAATCTACTTCTCTCAAATCATAGTTTATGTTATTCTCCCACCTCATTATTGGTCATTTTCCTTCTGGTTTTTCTACAAGAGGGTCTTCATGCTCCTCTTTCATTCCATATCCATGCCACATGCCCTGCCCACATTCTACGGGACTTAACTGTTCTTATTACTTCCGGTTTCCTATAGATACAATGCAACTCACTGTTTTTCAGTTTTCTCCATTCGTCTATCTGTTCATCTCTCTCTGGTGCAAAATTGTCTTAAGATATGTATTCTCAAATACTCTCCATCTATTCTCCTCCCTTAAAATAAGAGACCATGTTTCGCTTTCATATAACATATCTGGGAAAATGATAGTTTTGTAAATTTTTATTTTAACGCTTTGGAGAGATATTGGGACAAGAGTATCTATAATGCATAATAGCATACATTTACATAATTGAGTCTACGCTTAATTTCTATATGCACCAGATTCCTATTTGTACCCAATTATTATTGTTTCTAGGTATTTGAATTCAGCCACTTCTTCAAAATATCCCTCATACATCATTAATTTACCATTTCCATTATATAATGTATTTCTACGTGAGAACATATGTTTAATTTTATTGGTGTTTATTTCCAGTCCCAATTTCTTACTGTTACTGAATAGAATGCTCCTGTTGGCCCTTAATATCTCCTCGCTATCCATCAATAATACTACATCATCAGCATAGATTAACAGCTTCTTCTGATCCTCAAGATTTGAGAGCATGATCTAGTTCAAAATTGAATAGTAGAGGAGATAATGCATCTCCTTATTTTAATACATAGCAGATTTCAAACGTATCCGAAAACGTTTGTATTATTTATTAAAGTAAAGTAAGTAAAGTGATCCCACAACAGGCCCGGAGGCCCTTGGGGTAGTAGGAGGTTAAGGCTCCCACTTTTTCTAGACAATCGGCACTTTATGTCAGCCGGGTTGCCAGCCCTGCGTGACGGCCGCCTTTACCCCCAGAACAAGCGTCTGGTACTCATTTCCGTTAGAGGCTGAGTCGACCCCAGAACCATAGTGCCGCCAGAGGGTTTGGGTCAGTATAAAAATCCTGACCCCAACGGGACTTGAACCCTCGACCCTCCGGCTTGTAGCTCAGTGCCTTAACCACTACGCTACGGCGTGTCCCCTTGTATTATTTAGACATAAGCTTATTCGTATAAATATAACTCTTTAGGAATTCCTTACTCCAGAAGGATACTATACAGAGTGTTTCAGAATAATTATTTCAGGCTTTTAGGGGTTATAGAGGGGACTCAGTAGAAAAAGATTTGTTAAGGAATCCATGTTCGGAAACGTACCATTTCGATATAAAATAAGTTTGAAGGTCGAAACACAATGGGCTGATATCGTGTGTCTTGTGTTCCAGAATAAGTAATATAGTTGTACTACAAGTGTCGTTCGACGTGGCGACCCTCTTGTTCGTTGCACAAAATGTACGTGCGACACATGTTTTCATACACACGTCCCACAACACCTGGTGTGTGCTCAATCATTTCTGCTGCCACCAGAATTCGTGCAAGATCTTCCTGCGACTCGATAGGTGTAGTACAACCCCTATAAGTCCATAATACATATTCTGAAACACGATATCAGCCCATTGTGTTTCGATCTTCAAATTTATTTCACATCGAAATGGTACGTTTCAGGACATTTGTTTTTTATGAAAACTTTATCAACTAACTCTCCTCTACAACCGCTATAACTCTAATATTTATCCTGAAACTCTCTGTATAACTTCTCCCTCATAATTATATCAAGTGCATTTTTGAAGTCTATCGTTGAAATGAAAATAAATAATAATAAAACAAAATAAATGAGAACTTGTAATACAATTGATTCTGTTCTTATATTAGAATGAGAACTAATAGAAACTACAAATGAAATATGCATATCTGGGGAGTATAATATCTGTGAATGGTAGCTCAGCTGAAGGTGTCGATGCCAGAGTAAACAAAGCAAGGTATGCTTACTTTCAATTGAAATCAATTTGGAGGTCGAAACAAATCTCCTTAAGAATTAAACTAAGATTATTTAATTAAAATGTGAAATCAATTTTATTATACGGCCGTGAAACTGGAAGAATACAAATCAAATTGGAAACAAAATTGCAAATCTTAATAAATCGTTGCCTCAGAAATATCTTGGGTAGGTATAAAAGTGGCCTGAGATTACTTACTTATTCACTGGCACTATCGAACACGTAGGTTCATGGCCGCGCGGACATAAGCTCTCCATACCTCCCTATCCCGAGCTAATGCTTTCCAATCATTCCCTGTATAATTTACTTCCCTCAAATCATAGTTAATGTTATTCTCCCACCTCATTCTTGGTCTACCAACTGGGCGTTTTCCCTCTGGCTTTCCTACAAGAAGCTTCCATGCAAGTCTTTCATTCCCCATACGTGCAACATGTCCTGCCCATCGCAGTCTACGAGACTTAACAGTTCTTATTATATCTGGCTTCCTATAAAGACCAAGTAGTTCATTGTTCTGTACTCTTCTCCATTCACCTGTCTGTTCATCTCTCTTTGGTTCAAAAATTTTCCTAAGTACTTTATTCTCAAATACCCGCAATCTCCTCTTCTCCCTTAAAGTAAGAGTCCATGTTTCGCACCCATATAATATAACTGGTAGAATAATAGTTTTATATATTTTCAGTTTAACATTTTTTGAAAGAAGTTGGGACATTAAGAGTCTCTGCAATGCATAATAGTACGCATTTCCAGAATTGAGCCTATGTTTAATTTCTTTGTGCATCTCATTCCTATTTGTGATTATTGTTCCTAGATATTTCAATTCAGCCACTTCCTCAAAATTTCCCTCATTTGTCATTAGCCGTCCATTTCCATTACATAATGAATTTCTATGTGTGACCATATATTTAGTTTTATTGATATTTACTTCCAGTCTTAATTTCTTAGTGTTACTCAATAGTGTGTGCGTGTTGTCCTTCAGTATCTCCTCGCTATCGGCCAATAATACTACATCATCAGCATAAACTAACAGTTTATTAATACCATTGAGTTGTAAGCCTTCCTCATTCTCTAAAGATTTAATGACATGCTCTAGTATAAAATTAAATAGTAGAGGAGATTATAACAAAAAAAAAGATCTTTGAAGAAGAACGAATCACAATTAAATTTGTAAAGAAATCAAATTTAGAAAATGCAAATGGGTTGGTCATGTGTTAAGGAGAGGCAATGATAACATCACAAAAATGGCATTTGATTGGAACACACAAGGATTGAGAAGGCGAAGAGGAAGACCTAGGGCAACATGGAGTAATACCATCAGGGATGAAGCTGAACAGACAGGGTTGAGTTGGAATGAAATTAAGGTATTGGCAAAACAACAGAATGCGTTGGCATTTTTTTTATCAAGGCCCTATGCTTCCCAGTGGAGTGACCTGTAATGATACTACTACTACTACTACTTTTTGAAGTTGGCATCACTAAGATAAATACATTAATAAAAAATAATACATTTATGTGTTACGACATTAAATCCTAAAGCGTATATCTTTTATTATTCCGGCTTTTACAATGCATATACATTTTTCCGGTACCCATGTTCACAGTTAACTACACATTTGTTTCAACACATTTTTCCATTCTTGTCTGTTCATCCATATATCTTCTTCTATTTCCCATTCCCTCTTCTCCTTCTTCTTCTACGACAAGGTTTAGGTTATGCAGCCTGTTCCGGCGAAGTTAAAAGTGGAGTCCATCTTCTGCGTGGTCCGCCAACATCTCTTGTTCCTCTGGGATTATACAGGAAGGTTCTTTTTGGTATTCTTTCGTTGTTCATTCTCATTAAGTGTTCTGTCCATTTCTTATTATTTTCGATGATTTTATCTTCAATTTTATATATATTTAATTCTTCTCGTATAGTTTCATTCCTTATTCTATCCGCTCTAGTGCATCCTTTCACATTACGTAAAAACAGCATTTCTGCAGTCTGTATCCTGCTTTTATCCTTGATTTCTTTATCCAATTTTCACTTCCATACAACAACAAAGGAACAGTCATTGTTTTATATAATTTAAGTTTCGTATCTTTCCTTGTTTTCCGACCTAAGGTTCTTTTTATGGTTCCACAAATAGCCTGGAATTTATTTACTTTATTTTCTATATCTTTATTTTCTCTTAGTTTCATTAATTCCCTGAATCCACGTAATATTTGGTCTACCCTTCTTTTTCCTTCCCCGTGGTTCCCAATCCATGATTATCTTAGGTAGTCTTCCTTCTTCCATCCTTCTAATGTGTCCGTACAATTTAATTGTTTCTTCTTTATAAATCTAATATTGAATATTGTATCTGCATGTTTTCTTTTATATATGAATTTCTGATTTTATCCTTCCTGGATATTCTTGCAGCACGTCTCCAGTAGTCCATTTCATACTTACTTACTCACTGGCACTATCGAACCCGTAGGTTCTTGGCCGCGCGGACATAAGCTCTCCATACACCCCTATCCTGAGCTAATGCTTTCTAATCATTCCCTGTATAATCTACTTCCCTCAAATTATAGTTTATGTTATTCTCCCACCTCATTCTTGGTCTACCAACTGGGCGTTTTCCCTCTGGCTTTCCAACAAGAAGCTTCCATGCAAGTCTTTTATTCCCCATACGTGCAACATGTCCTGCCCATCGCAATCTACGAGACTTAACTGTTCTTATTATATCTGGCTTCCTATAAAGACCATGTAGTTCATTGTTATGTAGTCTTCTCCATTCACCTGTCTGTTCATCTCTCTTTGGTCCAAAAAATTTCTTAAGAACTTTATTCTCAAATACTCGTAATCTCCTTTCCTCCCTTAAAATAAGAGTCCATGTTTCGCATCCATATAATATAACTGGTAGAATAATAGTTTTATATATTTTCAGTTTAACGTTTTTTGAAAGGAGTTGGGACATCAAGAGTATTAATACATTTATGTGTTATGAAATTAAATCTCAAAGCGTATATAAAACAAGAATTTAAAAAAAAATGATCTGCTGTTACAATGCTATCTCTTGATGTGGGTCGTTATGATGGATCGCTGAACTGAAAACAATTGTAGTTTATTATAACGCGCTACAATAATCCAGTTCACCTCACTAATTCATATCTCGCGCGTATAAAACCAATAACCGTTATTTCAATTGATATGGTCGTATATTAAAACATGGTGGACGTGTATTATACTTGGATATGTCCACGTGACTGATTGTTTACCAAAACGGCTTTCATCCTTCATGCGAGAAAACACGGTATAAAAACAAGCGGACTTCTAATTAACGGGCTCACTTTCATACAAGTACAATCTCTGACTAATTGCCTCTTTTCAATAGCATCTCATAGAAGCCATTGTCACCAGGCTTGTGTAAATAGGAACAGGTTATCCATCACAGTAGCGTATTGTAAGGTACCGGTATGTAATGTTTACCCACTCGGTCTACCGTTTTTGTATTATTTAATGACGCTAATTAACAGTTTATGTCATTACCATAGTAATTCAAATTTAGGTGTGAAATGGCCGACAAATTTTGCGCAGAGACCCCTTATTGCGTATTTTAGTTTTTTCCCCCAACAGGCACAATACATTTACGACACTGGGCCCAAGGTTCTACTTTTTTTCTCCGAAGTAATCATTACTCGTGATTTTTACGCCATTATATATATCTCCGGGTTCGAATCCCGTCCAGGCATTTATTTTTCTTATCATACCATATATATATATACATATATGATATGAAAAGAAAAATGAATGCTTGAGTCGGGATTTGAACCTGAGTCTCTAAACTCTGTACGTTTAGTGCTCTAACCAACTGAGCTACCCAAGTATTCCAATTCTAACATGCATTTTTCTTACATAATATGTAGTATTCTCAATTCACACAAGAGGTAGTGGAAATTCGTTCCGACTGACATCTAGTGGCTAAAATAACAGTTAAGCATTTTTTTTAAAGAGAATATTTACTTTATAGCAGTAACGCTTGTATTTTAGATGTTATAACTATATTTTTGACATTTGGCAATGAAGTAAAATATGATATGAAAAGAAAAATGAATGCTTGAGTCGGGATTTGAACCTGAGTCTCTAAACTCTGTACGTTTAGTGCTCTAGCCAACTGAGCTACCCAAGTATTCCAATTCTAACATGAATTTTTCTTATATAATATGTAGTATTCTCAATTCACACAAGAGGTAGTGGACATTCGTTCCGACTGACATCTAGTGGCTAACATAACAGTTATGCATTTTTTAAAGAGAATATTTACTTTATAGCAGTAACGTTTGTATATTTACATGTTATAACTATATTTTTGACATTTGGCAATGAAGTAAAATATGATATGAAAATAAAAATGAATGCTTGAGTCGGGATTTGAACTCGAGTCTCTAAACTCTCCACTTTAGCGCTCTAACGACCTGAGCTACCGAAGTGTTCCAATTCAAACATAATTTTTTCTAATCAACTGAGTTGGTGTTTACTTGATGAAAATCCATATTTATTAATTAAATAAAAATAAAACGTAGTTTTATTTGATTTTCATATTTATTATATAATTCAGTGACAGCTGTTTCGGTACACTGTACCTAATTTTGAAATTTTACATATTTGTGATAAGAGTAAGAAGTTAGATCTTTTGGAGGCTGTAGAAATTAATAAGTTTAAAAGTAGTAAAAAACTGTTAAATTCTCAACTTGATTTGAATGAATCCCCTTTGTTAAATTAAAAAATTTAAATTGTTGTATTGTTGCTTAGATCAGTTGGAACACAATTCATAATTTGTTAACATGTCTGAAGAAGGTACAGTGTACCGAAACAGCTGTCACTGAATTATATAATAAATATGAAAATCAAATAAAACTACGTTCTATTTTTATTTAATTAATGTAAATTTTTCTTATATATGTAGTATTCTCAATTCACACAAGAGGTAGAGGAAATTCGTTCCGACTGACATCTAATGGCTAACATAACAGTTAAGCAATTCTTTAAAGAGAATATTTACTTTATAGCAGTAACGCTATCTGAGTTTAGAGCGCTAAACATACAGAGTTTAGAGACTCGGGTTCAAATCCCGACTCACGTATTAATTTTTTTTTCATATCATATTTGCCTTCATTGCCAAATGTCAAAAATATACTTATAATATATATATGTATAGTTCTTCTGTACGTGAGTTTGTCACTGAACCCTTCCTAAACGACTGGATTTTGATATTTTGTGTATGTGTCTGATTGCGACCCTCGATGGGTTGCATTTACAATTGGACCCTATAAAACCATTAGGTATATGAGTTTACCTAAAGTGAAAATTTAAAAATCGCTCTAGCAGTCACACTTTTTAATATTTCACGATACTCAGTATATCATATTAAAATAAACCAAAGTAAGTATTGTCCAAAAATCAGCGAAATCCAACAATTACAAGTGGAATTTATTTGAAACCCGAAATAAAAACACTGCCTAAAAGACTGGACCGATTTTAATGAATTTTATTGTGTTTGAAAGGATCCCTAGATGGCTTAGATTGGACTCGGTAGGTGGTGCTGCGATCGGGTTAAGGATTTTCCTATGTCAGATATATTGTCATCTGCATTATCGACATATTCCGCGTCAAAACAGTGAGGCGTCATCATACACGCTTTTTGAGCCACAACAGATGGCAGTGAGAAGTTTTCATACGAACGTATTTAATAATATTTAAATACGTCTTAATTAGTAAATTTTATGGTAAAAAAGTAACATATTTTTATAGTCCGGCCTTGACACAAAAATTGAACGTTCGGGCAGGACAACGTCTGCCGGGTCCTCTAGTGTGTATATATATATATATATATATATATATATATATATATATGCCTGGACGGGATTCGAACCCGGATCTCTGAGTCTGTACCTCAGCGTGATATCCATTACACTACCAGGCGAATCGAATTCAAACACTCATTTTTCATATATATGTATTATATTCTCCATTATTACTAGATGTCGCGAGAACTCGGTCTTCACTGCCATCTAGTAGCTGACTATAACAAGTAAGCAAATTAAAGAGAATATTTTTTACTTTATAGCAGTGACGCTTTATCGATGTTATAATTTAATGTTTAACATTGAGCAATGTAAGCTTAATATAGTATGATAAGAAAAATAAATGCCTGGACAGGATTCGAACCCGGATCTCTGAGTCTGTATCTCAGCGTGATATCCATTACACCACCAGGCGAATCCAATTCAAACACTCATTTTTCATATATATGTATTATATTCTCCATTATTACTAGATGTCGCGAGAACTCTTCACTGCCATCTAGTAGGTGACTATAACAAGTAAGCAAATTAAAGAGAATATTTTTTACCTTATAGCAGTGACGCTTTATCGATGTTATAATTAAATGTTTAACATTGAGCAATGCAAGCTTAATATAGTATGATAAGAAAAATAAATGCCTGGACGGGATTCGAAACCCGGATCTCTGAGCCTGTATCATACCATATTAAGCTTACATTGCTCAATGTTAAACATTTAATTATAACATCGATAAAGCGTCACTGCTATAATATATATATATATATATATATATATATATATATATTCTCGAGTATATAATTAACTCGAGTTTAAATCCCGACTCAAGCATTCTTTTTTCTTTTCATATCAATATTTATATATATATATATATATATATATATATATATATATAGCCAACTTACTAGACGCTTTCCTTCTGGTCTTCCTATTATTTTTCATGCCACTCACGCATTAGTGTTACATATGCTTCCTACCACACAGTACGAGATTTAAATGCGTGTGTTTGTACTTTATCATACACACGCACAGTAAATACTCTTAAGTCTGCGATGCGAAGGACATGTAGCAGTAATGAACAGGCGCATCGAAACTTGTAGAACAATTAGAAAGATAGCGTCCCGTAGGTCGGCTAAGAATGAGTGGAACAATGTAGGAGGTTAATTATATAGGAAATAAAAAGAGGGAATATTTGAGAGACATTATTAAAGATCTCGAAATTAAAGTAAAAAAAAAAAAAAAAAAAAAAAGGAACATGAGAGAATTATATCAGGGAATTAGGATAGAATGGAATGGGTTCAGAGTAGAACCAATATAATTACTTACTTACTCACTGGCACTATCGAACCCGTAGGTTCATGGCCGCGCGGACATAGGCTCTCCATACATCCCTATCTTGAGTTAATGCTTTCCAGTCATTACCTGTATAATCTACTTCCCTCAAATCATAGTTTATGTTATTCTCCCATCTCATACTTGGTCTACCAACTGGGAGTTTTCCCTCTGGCTTCCCTACAAGAAGCTTCCATGCAAGTCTTTCATTCCCCATACGCGCAAAATGTCCTGCCCATCGCAGTTTTACTTACATACTTACCCACTGGCACTATCGAACCCGTAGGTTCATGGCCACACGGATATAAGCTCTCCATACATCCCTATCCTGAGCTAATGCTTTCCAATCATTCTCTGTATAATCTACTTCCCTCAAATCATAGTTAATGTTGTTCTCCCACCTCATTCTTGGTCTACCAACTGGGCGTTTTCCTTCTGGCTTTCCTACAAGAAGTTTCCATGCACGTCTTTCATTCCCCATACGCGCAACATGTCCTGCCCATCGCAGTCTACGGGACTTAACTGTTCTTATTATATCTGGCTTCCTATAAAGACCATGTAGTTCATTGTTATGTAGTCTTCTCCATTCACCTGTCTGTTCATCTCTCTTTGGTCCAAAAATGTTCCTAAGAACTTTATTCTCAAATACTCGTAATCTCCTTTCCTCCCTTGAAGTAAGAGTCCATGTTTCGCACCCATATAATATAACTGGTAGAATAATAGTTTTATATATTTTCAGCTTAACGTTTTTTGAAAGGAGTTGGGACATCAAAAGTCTCTGAAATGCATAATAGCATGCATTTCCAGAATTGAGCCTATGTTTAATTTCTTTGTGCATCTCATTCCTATTTGTGATTATTGTTCCTAGGTATTTGAATTCAGCCAATTCCTCAAAATTTCCCTCATTTGTCATTAGCTGTCCATTTCCATTATATAATGTATTTCTACGTGTGACCATATATTTAGTTTTACTGATATTTACTTCCAGTCCTAATTTCTTTGTGTTACTCAATAGTGTGTGCGTGTTGGCCTTTAGTATCTCCTCGCTATCGGCCAGTAGTACTACATCATCAGCATAAAACTAACAGCTTATTAATACCATTCAGTTGTAAGCCTTCCTCATTCTCTAAAGATTTAATGGCATGCTCTAGTACAAAATTAAATAGTAGAGGAGATAGTGCATCTCCTTGCTTCAACCCATTCTGGATTTGAAAAGTGTCTGAAAACTGTTTGCCTACACGCACCCTACTGGTTGAGCCATTTAGAAACATTCGTATAAGTCTAACTAACTTTTTAGGAATTCCGAACTCCAGCAGGATACTATATAACTTTTCCCTCTTAATTGAATCATATGCTTTTTGGAAGTCTACGTATAGTTGATGTACAGTACCATTATATTCCCATTTCTTTTCTAAAATCTGTCTTATATACTAAAAATCTGATCTGTTGTAGACCTGTTTCTTCTAAATGCACATTGATGATCTCCTAGAATGTCATCAATATAGGGAGTAAGTCTGCTTACTAATATATTTGTTAGAATTTTGTACGAAGTTGAAAGAAATGAGATGCCCCTATAGTTGTTGCAATCAGTTTTATCTCCTTTTTTATAAATTGGTACGATAATTGATTCCTTCCATTCATCTGGAAGAGCTTCTTTTTCCCAAATCATACTAAGCAAACAGCGTATCTTGTCCATCAATTTTTCTCCCCCTGATTTTATCAGTTCTGCTGGGATTTCATCTGAACCTGATGCTTTATACATCTTCAATTTTTCAATTGCAATTTCAACCTCGAATGCACTTGGCTCTGCGACTAGCATTTCTGCTGTCTGTAACTTATCCTCCTCGATGTCCTGTTCTGTATGTACATTTAATAGCTGATTAAAATAACTTTTCCATCTATTTAATATACTCTTGGAATCTGCAATCATATCCCCATTTTCATTCCGAATTATGTTTGTTCTAGCCTGAAACCCTTTCTTCTCTATACTAATTCCCTGATATAATTCTCTAATGTTCCTATTTTTTGCATTCATTTCAAGATCATTAACCCTTAAATTAGCAACATACAAATTTCTTCTGTTAATTAATTGAATGTGGCGGACCGCAGTGAAAACGGAATCTTGTATAACTGTTATTATAAGGTATATTGTATAATTAGACACACATTTAAGTGGTTTATTTTTGTTCGTTTTCTTCTGATTTATTTAAAACATTAAATTAACTGAACCAACTGATGTATCCAAAAGGATACATTACGAATTTAAGGGTTAATATTCTCTCTCAAATATTCCCTCTTTTTACTCTTTAGTAACTTGGTGGTTTCCCGTCTAACACTTCCCAATTGCTCTAAATTTACCTCATTTGGCTCGTGTAACCATTTCATTTTTGCTAGCTTTCTTTTCTTTACAATGTCGGCACATTCCTCATCAAACCATTTCTTGTTTTGCCTCTTTTTTAAACAACCAATGCTTTTCTGATGCTGACAATTTAATAGTATCTCTTATAGCCTCCCATTCTTTATTTATATCAGTTTCTTCTTCGTTTGCCACATTGTCATCTGAAGATTCCAGTACTTCAAATCTATTGGCAATTTTGATTTGGTATTCTTGCCGCATTTCATCATTTTTCAAGTTTTTTAATTCATATTTTACAGAATCATCTTTAGCGTTTGTTCCCCTCATAAGCGATAGCCGTTGTCTGATTTTCACCCTGACCAGATGATGATCTGAATTGCAGTCTGTCCCTCTAACTGATTTAACATCAATGATGCTACTGTGTCAGCGTTTATCCACTAATACATGATCTATCTGCTTCCGAGTTTCTCCATCTGGGGACGTCCAGGTGTATTTATGAATATCCTTATGCTGAAATGTTGTGCTCTTAACAATGAGATTCTTTGATGTGGCAAATGTGACTAATCTAACCCCGTTGTCGTTACTATCTTCATGAAGACTGAATTTGCCTATTGTTGGTTTGAATATATCTTCCCGCCCCACTTTTGCATTAAAATCTCCTAAGACAATTTTCATATGATATCGTGAAAGGCTATCAAATAAGCATTCTAATTCTTCATAGAACTCATCCGTGATCTTGTCATCTTTATCTTCTGTGGGGGCATGTACATTTACAATTATAAAATCATGTCGTTTACCCTTTAGAATTATGTATGATATCCTATCACTAACAAACTTAATATCTCGGATAGCGGATAGGATCCTCCTTCTGACTAAAAAAACCCGTTCCAAATGCAGGTCAGTCCAAATGCCCAGCGCAGTCTATGAGACTTAACTGTTCTTATTATATCTGGCTTCCTACAAAGACCAAGTAGTTCATTGTTCTGTACTGTTCTCCATTCACCTGTCTGTTCATCACTCTTTAGTCCAAAAATTTTCGAACTTTTTTCTCAAATACTCGCAATCTCCTTTCCTCCCTTAAAGTAAGAGTCCATGTTTCGCACCCATATAATATAACTGGTAGAATAATAGTTTTATATATTTTCAGTTTGACGTTTTTTGAAAGTAGTTGGGACATCAAGAGTCTCTGCAATGTACAATAGCACACATTTCCAGAATTGAGCCTATGTTTAATTTCTTTGTGCATTTCATTCCTATTTGTGATTATTGTTCCTAGGTATTTGAATTCAGCCGCTTCCTCAAAATTTCCCTCATTTGTCATCAGCTGTCCATTTCCATTATATACTGACCAATATAACTAGTAGTGAAAATGGGGATTTCATGGCACATTTCAGGAGTATGTTACATAGATAGAAAAATTACTATAATCAGCTATTAAATGTACATCCAGAACAGAATACTAAAGAGAAAGATTTGCAGTGAGCAGAAGTATTAGCCACAAAGCCAATTGCTTAGAGGTTTAAATGACGACAGAAAAATCAAAGATGTATAAAGTATCAAGTTTCTGGCAAAAGTGATAAAATCGAGGGTAGAAAAATTGATATACAGGGTACAGAGATTGTTTAGTATGGTTTTTTAAAAAGAAACTCTCCAAATAAATGGAAATAATCGTTTAGCGTACCAATCTATAAGGGAGAAGATAAAATCGATTGCAACAACTGCAGGGCATCTTATTGTTTTCTATTTCGTATAAAATTCTAACAAATAAATTAGTTTCAGATTTACTCCTATTGATGACACGATAGGATATCATGAATGTATATTTACAATAAGTGCTTGTTCTGGGGTAAAGGCGGCCGTCACGCAGGGCTGAACAACCCGGCTGACATAAAGTGCCGATTGTCTTGAAAAAAGTGGGAGCCTTAACCTCCTACTACCCCAAGGGCCTCCTGAGGCCTGTTGTGGGATTACTTTTAGGTCTGCAGTATATCACACTTTTAGTGTAAGAGAGATATTAGTAAATGAATGGGGGCACGCCGTAGCGTAGTGGTTAAGGCACTGAGCTACAAGCCGGAGGGTCGAGGGTTCAAGTCCCGTTGGGGTCAGGATTTTTAAACTGACCCAAACCCTCTGGCGGCACTATGGCCCTGGGGTCGACTCAGCCTCTAACGGAAATGAGTACCAGACGCTTGTTCTGGGGGTAAAGGCGGTCGTCACGCAGGGCTGACAACCCGGCTGACATAAAGTGCCGATTGTCTAGAAAATGTGGGAGCCTTAACCTCCTACTACCCCAAGGGCCTCCGGGCCTGTTGTGGGATCACTTTACTTTATGGGAATCAACTAGGGTGGCCCGGAAAATAAGTTCCGGTCTCGTTCTCAACGGAAATGAGTAGTGGTAGCACCGCCATCTTGTTCCACTGTATAGCTGGCTTCAGTATGCTCCCGGCACTATAATTACGTGGTTGATTCGACCGTTTATCTCATTAAGACAGGTGTTTAAAACGTGTGCAACAATAGAAGCTCCCACAAAGTGTGAGGTACGTGGAGCAGTACGGTTTCTGTGTGGGAAAAAAATTACAGAAGTAGCAATTCACGGTGAGGTTACTGCAGTGTACGGGGTCATTATGAATAGCCGTGTCGTTTGATGCCCTTCCACATAATTTTGCACCAGGAAAGATAAATAATAGTTTTAAAAAACTAAAAGAACACGCTTTATTAGAAAACTAAAAAATGAAAAATAATTTTAATTTCGAATACGCTTGGGATAAAATAAAGTGGTCAACAAAAAAATCATCTCCAACATATATAGAATAAAATTAGAGTTATCAACAAAAAGAAAATAATTTTACAATCAAAAGCGTGAGGTGCTCTATATCAATTAATATATTTGATAATAAACAGATATTGGTAAAAGTAAGCTCTCTAAGAAGAAAATGTAAAAATCATAAAAAGCACCCCACGCTTTTGATGGTAAAAATATTTTGTTCTTGTTGATAACTCTAATTTTATTCTATATGTGTTGGAGATGATTTTTTTGTTGACCAGTTTATTTTATCCCAAGCGTATTGGAAATTAAAATTATTTTTCATTTTTTAGTTTTCTAATAAAGCGTGTTCTTTTAGTTTTTTAAAACTATTGTTTATTTTTTATCTTTTAGTTTTAATATTTTACAGAATAAGATAAAAATGTAAATATCTTTAAATTCGATACTATTGTAGTATGAGCTAAAAGTAATACTCTTCTATAAAAAAAACCCTCCCAGCCGGATTTGAACCAGCGACGTATGGATTACTGAAATTATATAACACTAAGAGTTCACTGCTCTACCAACTGAGCTCTTACAACGATTGACTAAAAACTCGACAAGTCCGCAACCTATTATACCAGTTTTAATTTTTTTGATTTTCGGATGATTCTGGCCAGGATTTTAGAAAATACATATGAAATTATTGCATTGTCACGTGTCCTCTACACGTATACAAAGTTTCAAGTCGATCCAATGTTTCTAAGTGGGTGAACATCGCGTTGAAAGATTCCGTTACATTGATACAAAAACACTTTTTTTTGATTTTCTGATGATTATGGGCAGGATTTTAGAAAATAAATATGAAATTATTGTATTGTCACGGGTTCTTTACAGGTATACAAAGTTTCAAGTCGATCCAATGTTTCTAAGTGGGTGAAAATCGCGTTGAAAGATTCCGTTACATTAATACAAAAACACTTTTTTTGATTTTCTGATGATTATGGGCAGGATTTTAGAAAATAAATATGAAATTATTGTATTGTCACGGGTCGTCTACAAGTATACAAAGTTTCAAGTCGATCCAATGATTCTAAGTGGGTGAGAATCGCGTTGAAAGATTCCATTACATTAATACAAAAACACTTTTTTTGATTTTCTGATGATTATGGCCAGGATTTTAGAAAATAAATATGAAATTATTGTATTGTCACGGGTCCTCTACAAGTATACAAAGTTTCAAGTCGATCCAATGATTTTAAGTGGGTGAAAGTCGCGTTGATATATTCCGTTACATAGATAGATATATAGATAGATACAGGTCAAGCTAATATAAAATTATGTTATTTTATATGTTCAGAACTCAAATAGAGGACAAAAAAATCACTACATATCATAATGGACCGATAGGTATTGTTGTATAATTTTGAGAATGATATAATTTATACCCTGATGGAACTGATATTTAACCTCTGGGGTGAATTTCCGTGAAGTCCGGAGGGTCTAACTTAGCCAAATCCACTCTCCTCACCTCCAAGTTGGGGCCCCTCGGGACCTTCTTAAGATCTTTTAAGATTTTAAGATGCAAAAGAGAGAGTGGGGTGTGGAAAGAAACGGGAAGCTACCACACCTATATATTCCTAGTAAAGCTGTAAACTTGGCATGATGAGTCTTTCCACGGTAAAATACTCCGGACGTAAATTATCCCCTCATTCGGATGTCCGGGAGGGGGATACTGCGGAAGGAAACATCATGCAGTCTAAACAACAATTTGTATGGAGATACAAAAAGGAAAGCTGAGTCAAGGAAAGAGTGGAGAATGCTGAGTTTGCAGTGAAAGACCTGCTCTTGAGCAGAACACTATGAATGAATGAATATAATTTATACCCTGTAGTTTTGAGGAGCGTTCAAGGGAATTTAATTTTAAAAAAAATCTCGGGAATTATTCTGGTATTTATCAAACGAAGTTCTTTAAAAAACATACGTAAATACGAAATATAAGACGTGACGGCGCAGCGGGAAACTTGTTGCCGATTCCTGTTACAGGCCTACGCTGTAGCATGAATGGAAGTCATTTCAAGAGGCAATTAATTTTAGAGGTAAACTGAGCTGACTGTGGTCCAGCTATCAAGTGCGTTCCGCTACTCTTAACACGTCTGCCACACAGCTGCTGTTCCAGGAAGCTATCAAGTGCGTTCCGCTACTCTTAACACGTCTGCCACACAGCTGCTGTTCCAGGAAGCTATCAAGTGCGTTCCGCTACTCTTAACACGTCTGCCACACAGCTGCTGTTCCAGGAAGCTATCAAGTGCGTTCCGCTACTGTTAACACGTCTGCCACACAGCTGCTGTTCCAGGAAGCTATCAAGTGCGTTCCGCTACTGTTAACACGTCTGCCACACAGCTGCTGTTCCAGGAAGCTATCAAGTGCGTTCCGCTACTGTTAACACGTCTGCCACACAGCTGCTGTTCCAGGAAGCTATCAATGCGTTCCGCTACTGTTAACACGTCTGCCACACAGCTGCTGTTCCAGGAAGCTATCAAGTGCGTTCCGCTACTGTTAACACGTCTGCCACACAGCTGCTGTTCCAGGAAGCTATCAAGTGCGTTCCGCTACTGTTAACACGTCTGCCACACAGCTGCTGTTCCAGGAGCTATCAAGTGCGTTCCGCTACTGTTAACACGTCTGCCACACAGCTGCTGTTCCAGGAAGCTATCAAGTGCGTTCCGCTACTCTTAACACGTCTGCCACACAGCTGCTGTTCCAGGAAGCTATCAAGTGCGTTCCGCTACTGTTAACACGTCTGCCACACAGCTGCTGTTCCAGGAAGCTATCAAGTGCGTTCCGCTACTCTTACACGTCTGCCACACAGCTGCTGTTCCAGGAAGCTATCAAGTGCGTTCCGCTACTCTTAACACGTCTGCCACACAGCTGCTGTTCCAGGAAGCTATCAAGTGCGTTCCGCTACTGTTAACACGTCTGCCACACAGCTGCTGTTCCAGGAAGCTATCAAGTGCGTTCCGCTACTGTTAACACGTCTGCCACACAGCTGCTGTTCCAGGAAGCTATCAAGTGCGTTCCGCTACTCTTAACACGTCTGCCACACAGCTGCTGTTCCAGGAAGCTATCAAGTGCGTTCCGCTACTGTTAACACGTCTGCCACACAGCTGCTGTTCCAGGAAGCTATCAAGTGCGTTCCGCTACTCTTAACACGTCTGCCACACAGCTGCTGTTCCAGGAAGCTATCAAGTGCGTTCCGCTACTCTTAACACGTCTGCCACACAGCTGCTGTTCCAGGAAGCTATCAAGTGCGTTCCGCTACTGTTAACACGTCTGCCACACAGCTGCTGTTCCAGGAAGCTATCAAGTGCGTTAACACGTCTGCCACACAGCTGCTGTTCCAGGAAGCTATCAAGTGCGTTCCGCTACTGTTAACACGTCTGCCACACAGCTGCTGTTCCAGGAAGCTATCAAGTGCGTTCCGCTACTGTTAACACGTCTGCCACACAGCTGCTGTTCCAGGAAGCTATCAAGTGCGTTCCGCTACTCTTAACACGTCTGCCACACAGCTGCTGTTCCAGGAAGCTATCAAGTGCGTTCCGCTACTGTTAACACGTCTGCCACACAGCTGCTGTTCCAGGAAGCTATCAAGTGCGTTCCGCTACTCTTAACACGTCTGCCACACAGCTGCTGTTCCAGGAAGCTATCAAGTGCGTTCCGCTACTGTTAACACGTCTGCCACACAGCTGCTGTTCCAGGAAGATATCAAGTGCGTTCCGCTACTCTTAACACGTCTGCCACACAGCTGCTGTTCCAGGAAGCTATCAAGTGCGTTCCGCTACTCTTAACACGTCTGCCACACAGCTGCTGTTCCAGGAAGCTATCAAGTGCGTTCCGCTACTGTTAACACGTCTGCCACACAGCTGCTGTTCCAGGAAGCTATCAAGTGCGTTCCGCTACTGTTAACACGTCTGCCACACAGCTGCTGTTCCAGGAAGCTATCAAGTGCGTTCCGCTACTGTTAACACGTCTGCCACACAGCTGCTGTTCCAGGAAGCTATCAAGTGCGTTCCGCTACTGTTAACACGTCTGCCACACAGCTGCTGTTCCAGGAAGCTATCAAGTGCGTTCCGCTACTGTTAACACGTCTGCCACACAGCTGCTGTTCCAGGAAGCTATCAAGTGCGTTCCGCTACTGTTAACACGTCTGCCACACAGCTGCTGTTCCAGGAAGCTATCAAGTGCGTTCCGCTACTGTTAACACGTCTGCCACACAGCTGCTGTTCCAGGAAGCTATCAAGTGCGTTCCGCTACTGTTAACACGTCTGCCACACAGCTGCTGTTCCAGGAAGCTATCAAGTGCGTTCCGCTACTCTTAACACGTCTGCCACACAGCTGCTGTTCCAGGAAGCTATCAAGTGCGTTCCGCTACTGTTAACACGTCTGCCACACAGCTGCTGTTCCAGGAAGCTATCAAGTGCGTTCCGCTACTCTTAACACGTCTGCCACACAGCTGCTGTTCCAGGAAGCTATCAAGTGCGTTCCGCTACTGTTAACACGTCTGCCACACAGCTGCTGTTCCAGGAAGCTATCAAGTGCGTTCCGCTACTGTTAACACGTCTGCCACACAGCTGCTGTTCCAGGAATAACAAACCTCAACTTCGCATTCAAAATAAAACATAAGAAACGCGGTTTCGAGTCGAGTGCGATTGTTTCACTACAATAGGAGCGATATTAACTTCTGATAACATAAAAAACAAATGAATGGGAACAAAACGAAAGAGTAATGAAAGGGAAGAAATGATATAAAATCAACGCTTTAATATAACATTCCTTTCGTTTTTTCTCAAATACACAATATTGAATTTAAAACACTCGTTTTTTTATTAATTACCGGTACCAGTAGATCCTAGCCCTCCACTGGATCTTTACTTTGTCGTGGAGGAATAACTGTTGTGCTTAATTGACCCTTTCAATGGTTAACTGTCTGAGAGGAAGATGCAACATGTAGAAAACCTTTACTGTGGCACTTGTGTGTTAATAGCTATTATTGTATATCATTCAACAATTGTTACTTAATTGTAGTCAAATGATTTTCAATTATAAAACAAATGACATATATAGTGCTGTCATTCATATGTTAAGGTAGGAATAGTAGATTTTGAGCCTATTTCGTTGTCACTCGCCACCAATGACGTGTAAGTAATTTGATTGGTCCATAAAAGGTGTTTCTCCCAAGGTTACGGAAAGGCATCTTCAGGGCGAGCTTCCGACCAGGGAACACCACATAGAAGAACTCACAACTGAATATGCACTCCGTAGCCGAAGAAGAAAGGTCTGGGAGTAATTTTATTTATACATCACTGCCTTAGAGCCAGGAATCTTCTTATACCGAGAGTGAAAGCCTGAATCTACAATTATTTTACTGTTATTTGAGACCAAAAGGTCGCCTCGTACAGTAGGTACGGTCGTTTGTTTAAGAGATGCCGTTAAATTCCGATGCCTGTTGTTGGACAATGGTAAAAACGACCACCCACATTTGCTAAACCGAATTTCAACATAAGACATTTTAACCTTTACACTGCTACGAACGGGTATATCCGTTACATTACCCTAATGATATGAAGGGTGATAAATGATAATGAAGCACCAGGAGAGCCCTTAACCTCAGCCCCTCTCTACCTTAAATGTTACACCTAACTAAACTAATCCACTGACACTATCGAACCCGTACGATCATGGCCGCTCGAACATAAGCTCTCCTCTCTGTTAATCTCTCTTTAGTCCAAATATTTTCCTAAGACCTTTATTCTCCAATACTCGTAATCTTAGCAATAATATTCCGAGCCGAGTAAAAGTGGTCGAGAATGGATGGTTGGTTTAAGGAGTTGTTTTACTACACTTATTTTTGTTCAGTGCCACCATGTTGCCATTTCCACTCTCTAATCTTCTTAATTTAGGGCAATATCTTGCGTGTTTAAATTATTTTTTTCTATTGGTAACAAACTCTGTTTCCATCTTCTTGGCGATCTTTTTACTGGTCTTTGTGTCTCGTTTATAGTTTATTTAATCCAGCTCTCTACACACCGACACATTTTACTCCTTACTTCTTAATTAGTCTTTTCATCATAAAATGTAGTAGTTATACCTGGGGCACGCAGTAGCGTAGTGGTTAAGGCACTGAGCTACAAGCCGGAGGGTCGAGGGTTCAAGTCCCTTTGGGGTCAGGATTTTTAAACTGACCCAAACCCTATGGCATCACTATGGCCCTGGGGTCGACTCAGCCTCTAACGGAAATGAGTACCGGACGCTTGTTCTGGGGGTAAAGGCGGCCGTCACGCAGGGCTGACAACCCGGCTGACAAAGTGCCGATTGTCTAGAAAAAGTGGGAGCCTTAACCTCCTACTACCCCAAGGGCCTCCGGGTCTGTTGTGGGATCACTTTACTTTTTTTTGTAGTATACCTGTTATTAATCTCTATATTTTCATTCTTGTTATTAATCTTAATATTTGAATTTTATTTATTTTAACAAGTTGTTGTCTTTTCTTTGCGTCCTATCATTTTTTGTTTTCCGCTACATCCGTTATCACTGGTGTGATATTATACATGTTTCATGTATCGGAGCTTTACTTTCTTTACTCATATATTTTTTCTTCAAAAAAATGTCGCTTAATTCTCCTGATATCATCGATACATTTCTTACTTACGATTTGACTCTATAATTAAAATCTTATTACTGCTGCTGTAGCACCTACGTAAATTAACTTCGTTGCTTGCTCTATAACTAACTAACTAACTCACTGACATTATCTAAGCCATAAGTTTATGACCGTGCGGACATAAGCTCTCCATACGTCTCTATCCTGAGCTAATGTTTTCCAGTCATCCCCTGTATAATCTACTTCTCTCAAATCATGCATAATTTTATTCTCTCACCTCATTATTGGTCTACCAACTGGACGTTTTCTCTCTGGTTTTCCTACAAGAAGTTTCCATGCACTTCTAAGATCCCCATACGTGCCACATGTCCTGCCCATCGCAGTTTACGAGACAACTATTCTTATTATATCTGGCTTCTTATACATACCGGGTTCTTCATTTTTTGGCCTAAAAATGTTCCTAATAACTCTATTCTCAAATACTCGTAATCTTCTTTCCATACCTTAAAGTAAGATTCCACGTTTCGCATCTGTATAATATAACAGAGAACAGCTGTCTTATATATTTTCAGTTTTACGTTTTTTGACAAGATTTCCTGTAATACATAAGTTAATACCATACATTTCCAGAATTAAGCCTATGTTTAATTTTATTGTGCAGCTCATTCCTATTTGTGATTATTGTTCCTAGATATTTTAAATCAGACCCTTCTTCAAAAGTTCCCTCATTTGTCATTAGCTGTCCATTTTCCTTATATAACGCATTTCTATGTAAACACATATTTAGTTTTATTGTTGTTTTCTTCCAGTCCCAATTTCTTACTCTTAGAGTGTGCATGTTGGCCCTTAGTATCTCCAATTATTGCTCAATAATTCTTCATCATCAGCATGAACAAACAGCCTATTAATGCCACTGATACTCTAATTAATTAGTGCTAGTTTGCATTTAACAGGTTCCTTAGATACGATAAGCAAATTAAATTTTCCCTTCATTACGACTCTACCAGCTGCAACAATGTCATAACTCAAAAATCACGATATTTTAGTTAATATCACAGGGAGACTTGGAATGGCAGTATTGAAAACTTCAAATTCTTATCTTTTAGAGTTATGACGTTGTTGCAGCAAATGAGCGACATGTGCTTCCTGGCGCCAATAAGAGACGTGAATTTACTATTCCTCTTTCAGAAAATATATGTTGTCTCTTAGTTACTTATTCTGATCCTAAGTATTGAGTCTTGTTCCAGTATCATAGGATATAGTTTTCGGCCTCAGAAACTACCGGTGGCATTTATCAACATTTATCCCCATTGCGATAGGCGTTGATTGATTTTTCAGGGTGTAAAAATCCTGAGAATGGCTTCTTTGAGAAGGGAAGCATAGTCGTGAGTCCCACATCATAGATGTACAGCAAGTAAAAGAACCTCAAGTCTAAAATATATGCCTCTGAGCAACGTTCATCGACCCGATTTGAATTTAACAACCTGAGGTATTAGAGAGCATCTTTAAAAAATATATACCAACCTACCTCCCTACCTACATCATATTCCTTTATTCATAAAATTATAAATAAAGGAGTATGATGTGCCCGGGCTGTGGTATTAAAACAAGAATATAACATTGGCCAACATATGAATGTGAAAAAAATTATTAGCATTTTTAAAACAAACGAACAAGGTAGGCTACTTAATACAGATTGCACTTTTATTAGATTAATAACTAACTAACTAACCAATCAACTCATTGGCTCTATCGAACCCGTAGGTTCATGGCCGCGCGGACATAAGCTCTCCATACATCCCTATCCCGAGCTAATGCTTTCCAATCATTCCCTGTATAATCTACTTCCCTCAAATCGTAGTTAATGTTGTTCTCCCACCTCATTCTTGGTCTACCAACTGGGCGTTTCCCCTCTGGCTTTCCTACAAGAAGTTTCCAGGCACGTCTTTCATTCCCCATACGTGCAACATGTCCTGCCCATCGCAGTCTACGATACTTAACTGTTCTTATTATATCTGGGCTTCCTATAAAGACCATGTAGTTCATTGTTATGTAGTCTTCTCCATTCACCTGTCTCTTCATCTCTCTTTGGTCCAAAAATTTTCCTAAGAA